>SJYC01113488.1:0-32050 GCA_006408675.1 Madoqua kirkii
AATTTTGAATCAATCCGTTGTTCCATGTCTCATAATGACATAATATAAATTATATATAAAATTCATTTAGAGGTATATAACACATTGTTTTATTCTCCATCTCATGAAGTTCACATTGAATATATTTAATAATTTTTAACTTGAAAGATCCTACTTATATTTCTAATTTTAACTTAACTTTTGTTCTCTCCAAATATCTTCCTATACCTTACTTCAGGATGAGCTGAGTAGTACTGTCTATGGGTTTTCAAAATAGCTGTGTATCTCAGAGTCTTTACTGTATTACACTGAAATATTATTAGCATCTTACAGTCTGAAGATTTCTCAGAGGGCAAGTATTTAGTTTCATATTCCCAGAACAAAGTACAGTTTGACACATATCATATTCCCAATACTACTGTAGAATTTATTCTTACCTGAGCCTGCGTACACAGTTAAATGGTAATCTATCCAGACAAGATTGTTTAACACCTAAGACAGAGAAGGCATGTAAAAATATTATAATCAATATACTAACTGTGATTCTGTGTTATGAAGAGAACTTTTTAAAATCCACATTTGATTAGTATTTTCAAACAGTTTGTCGTCTGATTAAATGTATTTAAAAAATAAAGGTAGTACATCATTGTGGGGTGCCAAATCCCTCCCAAATTTCTAATTCATAGTAAATGAAAATGTTAGTCGCTCAGTTGTGTTTGACTCTTTCTGACCCCATAGACTGTAGCCTGTAGGTCCCTCTGTCCAGGGAATTCTCCAACCAAAAATGTTGGAGTGTGTTGCCATGTTCTTCTCCAGGGGATCTTCCCAATCCAGAGATCAAACCCTGGTTTCCTGCATTGTAGGCAAATTCTTTACCATCTGAGCCACCAGGGAATTCATGATAAGAGGAGACACATTTTTTTTTTAATCTAATGACTTAATTGTTGTTTGAATTAAGTAGTCATTTAATAAAATATTAAGGACAATGTGATGGAAAGAATTTTCTTATACTGTTTCTTATAGTATTGAATACTCAATCAAGAGTATTTCCTATCATCAAATAAATATCATATTTACAAATGGTTTATAGTTGGTTTACAGCCAGTTTTTAAAATTACATATTTCTCTTATCTTGAAATACATACTCTCTATGGTTTTTCTCAGATGAAATAATCAACTACAAAAAAGGGCACTCCTTTTGAGAGGTGAGATCATAGAATCATGGCAGCTGTCATCTGAATCATGAATCTCTTACAAAGTATTGTTATTTTCCATTACTGTCACACTTTAAACACCAATTGACTCTAGCCCCACAAGGACTGATTGAACTGTCACGAGGTTAAAAAAAATCTGCAAACATAAAGGAGGCTTTTTTTTTTTTAAAACTGACACACGTTATTTTAGACCCGTCTAATATTTTCTGAAAGTATGCTATTTAATACTTCATCTAGAGTTATTCACAATTATCCTAAGTGTTTACTCTCAGAGAAAACTTCATGTAATGGGCACACTTCACCAACTTAATATCTACTTCTTCAAAATTGTTAATAAATATAACATATAAACTATCTGTACTTCTAATCCACTGTTGTTAAATATCTTGAGGCTGATTCTCTTTTCTGAAATTATTTCAATCATACTTCATATTGTTAACTGTATCTCTAAGCACTGCTGCTGCTGCTGCTGTTTAGTCACTAAATCGTGTCCAACTCTTTTTGCGACACCATGGACCTTAGCCCACCAGGCTTCTCTTTCCATGGGATTCTCCAGGCAAAAATACTGGAATAGGTTGCCATTTCCTTCTCCAGGGGATCTTCTCAACCCAGGGATCGAACCCGCATCTCCTACTTGGCCATTCTTTACCACTGAGCCACTGGGGAAGCCCTCTCTAAGTGCAAACAGCCTCATTTTTAAGTTCAGTGTTCACCAACAGACGTAAGAAAATGACTCATCCTCCATTCTCAGGGAGCAGCACCCCATTGTGGAAAAAAATTTACTCCATAATCACAGTGAAAACTGCTGTGCTATTATCAATTACTCAATTATTACACATCACAAAACAAACTGGAGGCCTCCCTTCTCCTTTCTAGGCACCAATAAAACTTTTCAAAGCAGCAATTTGTTCATGAGAATAGGAAATTTGTTCTTTCTATAGTCTTTCCAATTTATTGCTAACATAGTAATCCTTCAATAACTAAGCTCATCCCTTACTATTCTCAAAGTAAAATGATTTTGAATGCTGTCTTTATCTGATTTATAACTTTTTCTTTCAACTACAATGAGCATTTGATGAATCTCCTTTTTTGAGGGAAAAAATAAAAAATATCAAAAGATAAGCTTTAGCAAACAACATCATACATAACCATATATGATGTCCATTTTCTTAAGATGGTAACTATAATGCTAAGAGACAAACCATTGGAAGACTGTTTTAAAAGGCATCTGTGTCATTTCCTTTTTTTTTTCCCCCTAAGAAAAATGTACCTAAAAAAGTAAGGCATAAAATCAAAAAACCTAAGTTTCTACACTATATCCTTTTCATTGATAATATAACTTTTGGAAAGTCTCAATTCTTAAATTCGGTTTCTTTATAATATGGATGATGGGAAATGCCTGTTTACCTTTGTATGCCATTATGAAACCCAAATCATGTATTATATGAAGGAATTTTATAAAATGTAGAGCAGAATGCAAAATTGATGCAGTATTAGCCGTCTTACTAGAAAATGAATAATGCTGAAGAAAATTGAAAATTAAAGCAATATCATGATTTTTTAAACATGCATGTGTGAGAGCATAATTTTTCTTTTCCTCAGTGTTAAAAGACAATATTAAAAATTAAACTTGGCATGTTTAAAGTGAAGCATTGTTTAAGAGATTGTGGTTAGAGTAAAACTGTGCTTCTGTTTAATGGAAATAAACATCAAGCAATAAAAAACACAACAGGCAAATACTTCTCCCACAAATAGACTCAAATGATTCTTCTTAACAAGAGTATTTATACATACAAGTGGTCATCCACTAGAAGGGTCAAAGGAGCCAAAGAATAAACTAGAAATTTGAATGTGTGCATGCACTCAGTCACATCAGTCTCTTTGTGACCCCATGGATTGCAGCCCTCCAGGATCCCTGTAAATTGAATTTTTCCAGGCAAGAACCCTGGAGTGAGTTGACATTTACTACTCCAGGGAATCTTGCTGATCTAGGGATTGAATCTGTATCTCTTGCATTTCCTGCATTGGCAGGCAGATTCTTTTCCACTTCGCCACCTGAGAAGCCGAGAAATTTGAGTAGCAGCCCTATAAAATGCAACCTGAATCTGTTGTCTTTTTATATCTTTGACCTCAAAGAAGATAGAGAAACAGAACACTCAATTATATATTATATCAATAAACTTTGCTTAAAGAAAATCGGTTTAGTGCCCAAGCTGTAAGGTGGAATGAATTGCTTCAGAGGGGATTGCTGTGAACTGGGTTTCTGCAAGCTGACAATGGTCAAAAGGAAGAACTGACAAGTTTAAAAAGTTCAGTTCAGTTCAACTCAGTCGCTCAGTGTGTCCGACTCTTTGCAACCCCATGAACCACAGGACGCCAGGACTCTCTCCATCACCAACTCCCAAAGCTTACCCAAATTCGTGTCATTCGAGCTGGTGATGCCATCCAACCATCTCATCCTCTGTGCTCCCCTTCTCCTCCTGCCCTCAATCTTTCCCAGCATCACGATCTTTTCAAATGAGTCAGCTCTTTGCATCACGTGGCCAAAGTACTGGAGTTTCAGCTTCAACATCAGTTCTTCCAATGAATACCCAGGACTGATCTCCTTTAAGATGGACTGGTTGGATCTCCTTACAGTCCAAGGGACTCTCAAGAGTCTTCTCCAACACAACAGTTCAAAAGCATCAATTCTTTAGCTCTCGGCTTTCTTTCTTTTTTTTTTCAAGTTTTTTTTTTTAATTTAATACTTTATTCTATTTCACAGTACTGTATTGGTTTTGCCATACATTGACATGAATCAGCCAGTTGTACACGATCTCCCAATGCTGAAGCCCCCTCCCACCTCCCTTCCCCCCCATCTCCCCGGATCATCCCGTACACCAGCCCCAAGCATCCTGCATCCTGTATTGAACATAGACTGGCACTTCATTTCTTATATGACTGTATACATGTTTCATTGCCATTCTCCCAGATCATCCCACCCTCTCCCTCTCCCTCAGAAGCCAAAAGTCCGTTCTATACCTATGTGTCTCTTATATTGTCTCACTTACAGGGTCATCATTACTATCTTTCTAAATTCCATATATATGTGTCAGTATACTGTATTGGTGTTTTTCTTTCTGGCTAACTTCACTCTGTATAATCGGCTCCAGTTTCATCCATCTTATTAGAACTGCGCCATAGTCCAACTCTCACATCTATACATGACTACTGGAAAAACCATAGCCTTGACTAGATGATTCTTTGTTAACCAAGTAATATCTCTGCTTTTTAATATGCTGTCTAGTTTGGTCATAACTTTCTTTTCAAGGAGTAAGCATCTTTTAATTTAATGGCTGCAGTTGCCATCTGCAGTGATTTTGGAGTCCAAAAAAAAAAAAAAAGTCTGACATTGTTTCCACTGTTTCCCCATCTATTTCCCATGAAGTGATGGGACCGGATGCCATGATCTTAATTTTCTGAGTGATGAGCTTTAAGCCAACTTTTTCACTCCCCTCTTTCACTTTCATCAAGAGTCTCTTTAGTTCTTCACTTTCTGCCATAAGGGTGGTGTCATCTGCATATCTGAGGTTATTAATATTTTTCCCAGCAATCTTGATTCCAGCTTGTGCTTCCTCCAGCCCAGCACTTCTCATGATGTACTCTGCATATAAATTAAATAAGCAGGGTGACAATATACAGGCTTGATGTACTCATTTTCCTATTCAGAACTAGTCTGTTTTTCCATGTTCAGTTCTAACTATTGCTTCCTGACCTGCATACAGGTTTCTCAAGAGGCACGTGAGGTGTTCTGGTATTCCCACCTCTTTCTGCATGGCACAGGAGCAGCCAAGAGGAGATACTCCATGTCCAAGCTCAGGAGCAGTGGCCATGAGGAGATACTCGACATCCAAGGTAAAAGAAACCAAAGTTAAATGGTAGGCACTGAGAGAGGGCATCAGAGGGCAGACAGACTGAAACCATAATCATAGAAAACTAGCCAGTCTGATCACATGGATGATAGCCTTGTCTAACTCAATGAAACTAAGCCATGCCAAGTGGGTCCACCCAAGATGGACAAGTCATGATGGCGAGGTCTGACATAATATGGTTCCCTGGAGAAGGGAATGGCAAACCACTTCAGTATTCTTGCCTTGAGAACCTCATGAACAGTATGAAAAGGCAAAAAGATAGGACACTGAAAGAGAAACTCCCCAAGTAGGTAGGTGCTCAATATGCTACTGGATATCAGTAGTGAAATAACACCAGAAAGAATGAAGGGATGGAGCCAAAGCAAAACAACACCCAGTTGTGGATGTGACTGGTGATACAAGCAAGGTTCAATGCTATAAAGAGCAATATTGCATAGGAACCTGGAATGTAAGGTCCATCAATCAAGGCAAATTGGAAGTGGTAAAATAGGAAAGGGCAAGAGTGAATGTCAACATTTTAGGAATCAGCAAACTAAAATGAACTGGAATGGGTGAATTTAACTCAGATGACCATTATATCTACTAATGCAGGCAGGAATCCCTTAGAAGATGGAGTAGCCATCATTGTCAACAAGAGTCTGAAATGCAGTACTTGGATGCAATCTCAAAAATGACAGAATGATCTCTGTTCATTTCCAAGACAAACCATTCGATATCACAGTAATCCAAGTCTATGCCTTGACCAGTAACACTGAAGAAGCTGAAGTTGAACAGCTCTATAAAGACCTACAAAACCTTCTAGAATAAACATCCCCAAAAGATGTCCTTTTCATTATAGACGACATCCAAGGTAAAAGAAACCAAAGTTAAATGGTAGGCACTGAGAGAGGGCATCAGAGGGCAGACAGACTGAAACCATAATCATAGAAAACTAGCCAGTCTGATCACATGGATGATAGCCTTGTCTAACTCAATGAAACTAAGCCATGCCATGTGGGTCCACCCAAGATGGACAAGTCATGATGGCGAGGTCTGACATAATATGGTTCCCTGGAGAAGGGAATGGCAAACCACTTCAGTATTCTTGCCTTGAGAACCTCATGAACAGTATGAAAAGGCAAAAAGATAGGACACTGAAAGAGAAACTCCCCAAGTAGGTAGGTGCTCAATATGCTACTGGATATCAGTAGTGAAATAACACCAGAAAGAATGAAGGGATGGAGCCAAAGCAAAACAACACCCAGTTGTGGATGTGACTGGTGATACAAGCAAGGTTCAATGCTATAAAGAGCAATATTGCATAGGAACCTGGAATGTAAGGTCCATCAATCAAGGCAAATTGGAAGTGGTAAAATAGGAAAGGGCAAGAGTGAATGTCAACATTTTAGGAATCAGCAAACTAAAATGAACTGGAATGGGTGAATTTAACTCAGATGACCATTATATCTACTAATGCAGGCAGGAATCCCTTAGAAGATGGAGTAGCCATCATTGTCAACAAGAGTCTGAAATGCAGTACTTGGATGCAATCTCAAAAATGACAGAATGATCTCTGTTCATTTCCAAGACAAACCATTTGATATCACAGTAATCCAAGTCTATGCCTTGACCAGTAACACTGAAGAAGCTGAAGTTGAACAGCTCTATAAAGACCTACAAAACCTTCTAGAATAAACATCCCCAAAAGATGTCCTTTTCATTATAGGAGACTAGAATACTAAAGTAGGAAGTCAAGAACTACCTGGAATAACAGGCAAATTTAGCCTTGGAGTACAGAATGAAGCAAGGCAAAGGCTAATAGCATATTACCAAGAGAACACATTGATCATAACAAACACCCTTTTCCAGCAACATGAGAGAAGACTCTACACATGGGCATCACCAGATGGCCAACACTGAAACCAAATTGGTTATATTCTTTGCAGTGAAATAAGAAGAAGCTCTATACAGTCAGCAAAAACAAGACCAGCAGCTGACTGTGGCTCAGATCAATTCAGACTTAAATTGAAGAAAGTAGGGTGGTGTTGGAGAAGACTCAAGGAGATCCAACCAGTCCATTCTAAAGAAGTTTCTTTGGAAGGAATGATGTTAAAGCTGAAACTCCAGTATATTGGCCACCTCATGCAAAGATTTGACTCATTGGAAAAGACTCTGATGCTGGGAAGGATTGGGGGTAGGAAGAGAAGGGGACGACAGAGGATGAGATGGCTGGATGGCATCACTGACTCAATGGACGTGAGTCTGAGTGAACTCCGGGAGATGGTGATGGACAGGGAGGCTTGGCGTGCTGTGATTCATGGGTCGCGAAGAGTCGGACACGACTGAGCGACTGAACTGAACTGAACTGAGGGAAAACCACTAGACCATTCAAGTATGGCCTAAATCAAATCCTTTATGATTATACAGTGGAAGTGATAAATAGATTTAAGGGGCTAGATCTGATAGAGTCCCTGATGAACTATGGATGGAAGTTCATGACATTGTACAGGAGACATGGATCAAGACCATCAACATGAAAAAGAAATGCAGACAAGCAAAATGGATGTCTAAGGAGGCCTTACAAATAGCTGTGAAAAGAAGAGAAGCAAAAAGCAAAGGAGAAAAAGAAAGATATACCTATTTGAATGCAGAGTTCCGAAGAATAGCAAGGAGATAAAAGAAAGCCTTACTCAGTGATTAGTGCAAAGAAATAGAGGAAAACAATAGAATGGAAAAGACTAGAGAGCTCTTCTAGAAAATTAGAAATACTGAGGGAACATTTTATGCAAAAGGTGCTCAATAAAGGACAGAAATGTTATGGATCTAACAGAAGCAGAAGATATTAAGAAGAGGTGGCAAGAATACACAGAAGAACTGTACAAAAAAAGAGCTTCATTACCCAGATAATCATGATGGTGTGACCACTCACTTAGAGCCAGACAGCCTGGAATGTGAAGTCAAGTGGGCCTTAGGAAGCATCACTATGAACAAAGCTAGTAGAGGTGATAGAATTTCAGTTGAACTATTTCAAATCCTAAAAGATGATGCTGTGAAAGTGTTCCAATCAATGTCAGCCAATTTGGAAAAGTCAGCAGTGGCCACAGGACTGGCAAAGACCAGTTTTCATTCCAATCCCAAAGAGAGGCAATGCCAAAGAATGCTCAAACTACCACTCAGTTGCACTCATCTCACATGCTAGTAAAGTGATGCTGAAAATTCTCCAAGCCAGGCTTGAACAATACTTGAACTGTGAACTTCCAGATGTTCAAGCTGGTTTTAGCAAAGGCAGAGGAACCAGAGATAAAATTTCCAACATCCTTGGATCATCAAAAAGTAATAGAGCTCCAGAAAAACATCTATTTCTCCTTTATTGTCTATGCCAACGCTTTTTACTGTGTGGACCATTTAAGATGGCGAAGAGCTTACTGAATATAGTCAGGGCATGTGACAATTTGGTTAATCACTTGTCTATTTCTTCTCCTTTCTCTAATTCACTAGAAGCATAGGTAATAAAAGAACTGAGATCTAGTTAAATCCTCACTAGTAAATGTGACCTGAACTTTTGACAAGAGCATGAAGTGGTAACTGTTACCTTGATCTGTAAAATGGGGAAGTCAGATTGTTCCAAGTTTTATGTTAATTAATTTTATTTTCTAATAATCCCTCTCTGAAGTGCTTCTCCTCTATGGGCCAAAGCTAATTTTTATTGCTTGTTTTGATTTCTTTTCAGGATAAGATTTGAGATTTAATGCTTACACTTTTGGTCACCAATGCTGCTTGCGTTGCACTCTGTGTCTTTCCTGTGTAGCTCCTCATTGCTAGATTTCCCCCCAGTTTGTGTGTGAGCATCCATTTCTCTTAAGATTATTTGATGCTTTAATTTTCCGAGAGTTTAACCAGTCTAAATCTTGTACCAAGGTTTGACTTGAGATTTTGGAAAGCTAATATAGCTGTGTTCAGTGGTTATCTCCGTAAAAATAGCGTTATGGATCTTTGATTGTTTCCTGGGACCGGACAACTGCAGGTAAGGGGGAAGGTTCATCTGCCATGGTTTTCTCAAGCAGGAACACTTTGACTCCTGAATCAGGTACTCCTTAAATTCCTGTTTATAATGAAAATATATATCAGGCCCCTGAAGAAATGAGTTCTATCATGATCCTAGTAGTAGTTCTGGCTCTGAAAGAATACATGATAACTGCAAGGAATAGATTCTCAACCGGGCACCGTCCTATTCATCCATCAATTAATCAAGCAGGAAAATGTAAGAGAGGACTTTGTCCCTCTAGCATAATCTAGGCCTATGCAGTATGCCATCAGATGAACTAATCAACCACATATAAATATTTATACAAATATTCTGATATACAGTGTTTCTGTTAACCATTTATATTGTTCGGCATTACCTAACTTAAACTAATAAGTAAAGTCACAGGCTTGATGCCATACTCATATGAGCACAGGTATTACATAAGTTAACAGAAATTAAACACTTACTACTTACCAGACAATAGCCTATACATTTTACATGTATTACCTTACTTATTCCTCCATAAGATTTTCATACAGATATTATTATAATCCAATTATCTAGATTAAACAGTGAAGGCATATAGCTTAATTAACTTGCTCAGTGCTGCCTGACTACTAAAGTGGCAAAAAGCCTGGCTGTGAACACTCTCATTTGACCTCAAAGTCCATGTTCTTAGCCACTATTCTTATATACACCATCTGAATTCTAAAATATTATATTCTATTTTGGAATCAGAATTCCATGCTTGTAACACTCAATGCATTCATTTGATGAACATTTATTGTTAAGTATAGGATGCTCTCTACTTGAAGCTGGAGAGCCAAATAAAAGTAAATCTGACTCTGCCTTTGTAAACGTAACAGTAGCAGTGACCAAATCCTATCAAAGAAGTCCATCTATACTCACACAACTATGTGTGACACAAATCACAAATCCTAGCCTGGGTAGAAATAGGAAAGAAACAGAATACTAAATGCAAGATGAAAATGATGGTGGCACTTATTTCGGGTATGCATAGAGTCATCTTGTATGTCTAGTTAACTAATTAAACACTCATTGAAACATCTTGTGTGGGGCCCTTTGTAGGTGTTCAGGAAGCTGCAAATAAAGGAAAAAGAGAAAAGAAAATTACCTATCCTAAAGGAGCCTAAGTTTGACAAAGTCTCAATTATATTTACTGCATTGTCTTTGTAGGTAGAAGCATATTATTAATAGTCTAATTGATATACAAATAAAAGACACTTGCTATTGATTTTGTAGATTTCCAGGCATATATAGAAATATAAAATAATATATGATTTTATAAATAACTATTTATTCACTTTTCAGATCTATTGATTTTGAAAATATATAACATTGAATTTTAATGATTGTTATATCTCCTCGCCAGTTTGAATGTCATAATTTTCCTCTGGTAGATAGCAAAATGATACCTATTTCTACTTTTAACTCCTTTGTTGAGCTGTTGATTTGAATCACAGCAATGTTTATACACTGGGACTGCATGTCCATTAAAATCTCTCTTTCTGCCTGGCATTGCATCTCACCTAGCCCCACCCTCATGGCTGTCTTAATCAGTTAATGTCAAGTATAAAATAGGAAGCTGCATCTCTACGCTATATTCACACCACCTTATACTTTAAATTGCATCTCTTCCCCTAACATTTCTGATATTTTTCCTCAAATGTATTGCTTTTGTCTTTTTTTTTTTTTGACCTTTTGACAAACAAACAAATTAAACACAAGGAAATAAAGGCATTGCTCAATCTGGCTTAACTGCAGAAGTCCATTTAATTCTACTGCTCTTCCTAAGTAGTTTCCAGGGTCCACACTGAATGGATATAATTTTGCAGCTACTAATTTTCTAAGGGATTCAAAAGAAATCATGAAAAATTTGCTTGTGGCCCAAGAAAAGGAGCCCTTTAATGGATTTTGCAATTTATGCAAATCTATACCTACTATAGCTCACCATTTCAGAAATTACCTTAAACCATTTTCTATTCACCCACCATTAACCTAGCTTGATGAATGTCCACTAACTTCCCTACAGTTAAGGCACTATAAAATCCCCATTTATCCCACCAGCTAGATTTTATTTCACTCAAAAGATTCCTGCCACCCACAATGGTCGTCAGCCACCATGCAGAGCCTTAGCACTTTTGTTTTAGTGAAAACCTTTCAAATAAGTACTCAGAAGTGTTTGCCTCAGAATCCTCCCCCAACCACATCTTACATGTATCGCTGAAAACAAAGCTCAAAGATATTTCTTTTTATCATTTTTTTTTCTTTTTAAAATACGATTGTTCTTAATGGGCTCTTCAGTTTGGGAACAGATTGATACAAATCATTCCTGACATGCAAGCATCCCTGAGTAATGCATGTGCTGTACCTGTTGGCATCTTTCTCTACCTGCTTGAATTTACCTGTCAGTTTTGAGAGAGGCAATAGCTGATTTTCCATGCAAGCTTATCTGCAAGCAGAGGTTCAGAATGAAACTATCTGGTAAAGGGATTTGTTTTGAGAGCTTTCACATGATGCCTTGTTCCTACGGAAACCATTTTTGTCTTGTTTGTGCAAGAACAAACCTGCTTTTGTCATATGAAAAAGGATGTGTATGATTTATTTTGCTTTTTGATCCTCAGATTATAATTGTAGACCGATTTGATCATGTTAAACTGACATTATTTTATATACTTTCTCTGCTTATTCTCTGAACAGTGAGAGGGGTGAATTTGTACTGAAGAGATTAGAGGTAACTTTTGGTTTTATAAACATTTTAAATGTTTCTTGATATAAATCATTATGAATTTATTAAGGTCAGGAAGGTAAACGTAATAACATTACTGTGTTAAAGTACATTGATACAATATCTTAATAAAGAGGCAGTTATTCTAAAATTCACAGGAAAAATATAAATTCTCTTTACAAAATGTTCATAAAGTTGTATTTCTCAACGGTCAGGAAAAGATGTTGACATTTACATACTTCACGTACATTTAGTCAAAAGTTATAATTTGTCTTCTACATATTGTGCAATGTGAGGATCACTTTGTAAATCATTCTTTTGATCCTAAAACTTCAGGAAAAAGATATACCTTTATATCTTTCAGTGATTTTTCAACAGAGATGCTGGTTACTCCAGATAGTCCACATGTGTGGAATAAGAGAATCAGCCTCAAGCTTAAAATTTATTTTTCTATCAGAAAATAGAAAATATATATATATATATATATATTTTAAATTGTGAATCCAATTTCAATGTATCTTGTGATATAAAAATGAAGTCAAGAATTCTTCCTGAGTTGTATTCCAAAATGCAGAGTTTATCTCAGGGGCAACCCTGGATTTAATTTTCTCTTTGATTACAAAATCCTTGGAATTAGGAATCTGAAAGTCTTCTTAATAAAATAATTGTATATTATAGGAATAACTCTACTCCTTCACTCTTCCACTTTCTATCAGTGTGTGAGAGATAATTATCTCCTTTTTTTCCCCTTTTAAGTAACGCCTAACAGCTTGAGAGGCAAGGTCCATATTATTCATTCTCAGGACTGCATCTCTTAGACACATGAAGAGAAGAAGGCTCATTTCACCATCCCTTCATCTGTGCTGCCTCTCTAGTGTGACTTTCACTCAACAAAGATACTGTATAATTGAAGCACTATGTTCTCTGAAATGACAGGAGAGCCCAACATCAGTAAAGTTTCTGTTATAAATTGGTTTGTCCATATCTGTTGAGCCTCAGTTGTTACTTCTTAATCATCACTCCCACCAGGCTTTGTTTGCCTACTGAGATAGTAGCTAAATGAGTTGAGAATGCTGCCAGGTTTACATCAGCAGTGGGTACTTCAGACATCACTAACTCATTAAAGAAAAAAAAATCATAGGAAACAAATACAAATTTTTCTCTAACTTTCAGATACCACTAACAATAATTGTTATTGTTCAAAAGATGGAGATACAAACTACATCTCCACAGTAGACTAACTTGTAATTTTTGTTCAGGCAACATTCGTACTTATTTAAATGTTGCCCTATAATTTCATTTTTTGATTTTATTACAGATATTATTTGCCTCAAGAAGCTTAAATGACCCTATATTAGTTAAAGTACACAATATTTATTCTAACAAAATTTTAAAGCAAAATAAAATCATGATAATCTGTGATGTATTTTATACATACAATAATGTCCAGCTAAGACAGAGATGGAAAATCCAGATAAATGCACACTGCAAACAAAAATTGCATCAGGTTGCCTTCTGCATGGCTAAAGCTATCATTTGAACCCAAGGAGAATGATGTTCATTGACATATTTAGTAATTTTTCTTCTATTCAAAATTTACAGCCCCTAGCACTGCCCTTAAAAAAAAAAATTGGCTTTCCTTTTTCTTGTACCTCTATTTCTACATTGGCAACCCACTACACTTTCAGGCACTTATAGAATAAAAGTAATCATAATAAAAAATAAACATAATAAAATCTTGTGTTTAGAATCATCACAAAGATTTTAGACAAAGATAGTGCCTAAGCATTCTATTTGGAGAAGAAAATGGCAAGCCACTCCAGCATTTTTGCCTGAATAATACCATGGATGGAGGAGCCTGGTAGGCTACAGTCCACGGGGTTGCGAATAGTTGGACACGACTGAGCGACTTCACTTTCACTAAGAATTCTCCAAATAGAAGAGAATTTTAATTGAGCATTTTTTCCTATACTTTTACATTATCAAGATTTGTCATATTATTTCAAAATAAATATGCTCACTATTACTAGATACCTTTAAAAAATATGATAACACAAAGACTAAAATTATTTACTTTGACAGCTGTATCAATTACCTCTAAGCAATTTACTTAATAGCCTTCCATCTAAATTTTGTTTTCTTTGACCTTAATGATTAGA
Source organism: Madoqua kirkii (assembly GCA_006408675.1). NCBI lineage: Eukaryota > Metazoa > Chordata > Mammalia > Artiodactyla > Bovidae > Madoqua > Madoqua kirkii. Next base: position 14,019 of record SJYC01113488.1, read on the forward strand.
GAAAATAACTGTCTATAAAAGAAAATTCTTATTTAACTTACGTTAGGTACTTTTTCTTCCCTTTGCTCAAGAGTGAAACATACCAAATACATTCTTTGCCAATACAGATATTTTGTAAATATTTGCCATCCTTTCAACCATTTGACAAAATAAGACATGACTTTCTGTAAAACATTCTAATTTGTGTTTTAAAATAGATTAATCCATCAGTAATGGGAATTATTTCTTACAAAGTACTTATGTAGCTATAAACCTATCACAGCTAGTAACCTATTAATGGGCTTCCCCAGTGGCTTAGATGGTAAAGAATCTCCCTGTAAAGCACGAGACCTGGTTTTTAACCCTGGGTTGTGATATTAAAAGGAGAAATAAATACCTCCCTCACAATCCTCCAAGCTCACCAAATCCAACTCATTTTCTCAACTCTTGATTTATGGACTTTGAAATTGTATGGTTTCTCTTAGCTGGCAAATATTGAGACAAAAATGAATATTTTGGACCTATATAAATATTTTTTTAATTCACCAAAATATTTACATACAAAAATACATACTTCTCTGGATTATTTGTAGAACATACACTTACTCAAAATTTTATCAATTTGAAAACATTTGAGGACTGCTTTAAAAGATTTCCATTCTGAGATACAGTGTGCAGAATGAATGAAAAGTCTTAGATTTTTAACTGGATAGATCTATATTTAAGTTCTAGCTCCATTGTATCAGTGACTTTGTAAAAAATTACTTAATCACACTATGTCTTAGTTCTTGATTTATAAATGACGTACACAATAATAGTGCTTAGACTGTGGTGAGGATTAAATTTTTTAAAGTTAAACAAAATGTCAAGTGCTTGGCATTCAGTTTGACAAATATCACTGCAGATGGTGACTGCAGCCATGAAATTAAAAGACACTTGCTCCTAAAAGAAAAGCTATGACCTACCTAGACAGCATATTATAAAGCAGAGACATTACTTTGCCAACAAAAGTCCATCTAGTCAAGGCTATGGTTTTTCCAGTAGCCATGTATGGATGTGAGAGTTGAACTATAAAGAAAGCTGAGCGCTGAAGAATTGATGCTTTTGAACTGTGGTGTTCAAAAAGACTCTTGAGAGTCCCTTGGACTGCAAAGAGATCCAAGCAGTCAATCCTAAAGGAAATCAGTCCTGAATATGTATTGGAAGGATTGATGCTGAAGTTGAAACTCAAAAATTTGGCCACCTGATGTGAAGAACCGACTCATTGGAAAAGACTCTGATGCTGGGAAAGATTGAAAGTGGGAGGAGGGGGATGACAGAGGATGAGATGGTTGGATGCCATGACCAACTCTATGGATATGAGTTTCAGTAGGTTCTGGTGGTTGATGATGGAAAGGGAAGCCTGGCGTGCTGCAGTCCATGGGGTTGCAAAGAGTCAGATATGACTGAACGACTGAACTGACTGATGACTTCAATAAAATGACCCTTTCAAAAATAAACATAACCCTAAAAGAACAATACTGATATGCCATCATTAAAGAAAATTAAAGGAAAGGAAATTCAGACTATGTGTGAAGGTTTAGGAGATAATTCCAAATAAAGAGATCCAAGTTGTTTTTAAAAATGAATTAATCTTTAAAATTCAAATGTATTGGATTTTTAAGATGAAAAGTGCCATAAGTAAGTCCATGTTTTGATGTATTTGTGAAAAGTTAGTCTTTTTATTCTAAAAGAATATTTTAAAAACTTTTGTTTACAGAGTTATGGATTGCAATGGTGTTGTCTCAGTACCTGCTTCAGAAATCAGGGAACAGAAGTTTAAAATGGGGTGTTTCATATGCAGGAGGGCTGTGGAAACCAAATGTTAGGAAGAATCATGGAAAGAAATATGTGGTGGAAATTTTCTAAACCACTTATTAAAAGATATTACATGCAAGATAATAATGCAAAAAGAGAACCTCTGGGTATGATATAGTTGGAAGAATGACTTCAGCAACAAACAGATTGGGCTTAATCACTGTTTATTGTTGTTGAAAAACATTGTAATTTTAGGCAGGGTCTTAAACCTGTGAAATTGCTTACTCATACATAAAATGATAAATACTTCTAAGATCTGTTGTAATGAGTATGCACTAAATCACTTCAGTTGTGTCTGACTCTTAGTGACCTTACAGACTGTAGCCCTTCAGGCTCCTCTCTCCATGGGGATTCTCAAGGCGAGGATAACGGAGAGGGTTTCCATGTCCTTCTCCTAACCACGGATTGAACTCAAACCTCTCATGTCTCCAGCTTTGGCAGGCAGGTTCTTTACCACTGAGCCACCTGGGAAGCCATATAATGGGCATTTGTTGTTGTTCAATTGCTCGGTTGTGTCTGACTTTTTGCAGCCCATGGACTGCAGCATGTCAGACTTCCCTGTTCTTCATCACGTCCTGAAGTTTGCTCAAACTTATGTCCTTTGAGTCAGTCAGTGATGCCACCCAACCATTTTATCCTCTGTCCTTCCTTTATTATCTTGCCTTCAACCTTACCCAGCATCAGGGTCTTTTCCAATGAGTCTGCTCTTTGCATAAGGGGGCCAAAATTTTGGAGCTTCACCTTCAATATCAGTCCTTCCAATGAATATTCAGGACCTATTTCCTTTAGGATAAATTGATTTGATCTCCTTGCTGTCCAAGGGACTCTCAAGAGTCTTTTCCAATACCACAGTTCAAAAGCATCAACTGTTCAGTACTCAGCCTTTTTAATTGTCCAGCTCTCACATCTGTACATGACTACTGGAAAAAGCATAGCTTTAACTATATGGATCTTTGCTGGCAAAGTGATGTCTCTGCTTTCTAATATGTTGTCTAGGTTTGTCATAGCTTTTCTTTCAAGAAGCAAGCACCTTTTAATTTCATGGCTGCAGTCACCATCTGCTGTGATTTTGGAGCCCAAGAAAATCGTCTGTCACTGTTTCCATTGTTTCCCCATCTATTTGCCATGAAGTGATAGGACCAGATGCCATGATCTTTGTTTTTTTTAATGTTGAGTTTTAAGCCAGCTTTTTCACTCTCTTCTTTCATTTTCAAAAAGATGCTCCTCAGTTCCTCCTTGCTTTCTGCCATAAGGGTGATGTCATCTGCATATCTGAGGTTATTGATATTTCTCCCAGCAGTCTTGATTCCAGCTCATGTTTCATCCAGCCTGACATTTTGCATGATGTATTATGAATAGAAGTTAAATAAGCAGGGTGACAATATACAGACTTGATGTACTTCTTTCCCAATTTGAAACCAGTTGTTCCATGTCTGGTTCTAAGTGTTGCTTCCTGATTTGCATACAAATTTCTCAGGAGGCAGGTAATATGGTCTGGTATTCCTATTTCTTTAAGAATTTTCTACAGTTTGTTGTGATCTACATAGTCAAAGGCTTTAGTGTAGTCAATGAAGCAAAAGTAGGTTTTTCAGGAATTCTCTAGCTTTATCTGCTGCTGCTAACACATCAGTCATGTCTGGCTCTGTGTGACCCCATAGATGGCAGCCCACCAGGCTCCCATCCCTGGGATTCTCCAGGCAAGCATAATAGAGTAGGTTGAAATTTCCTTCTCCAGTGCATGAAAGTGAAAGGTGAAAGTGAAGTCACTCAGTAGTGTCCAACTCTTCACGACACCATGGATTGTAGCCTACCAGGCTCCGCCATCCAAGGGATTTCCCAGACAAGAGTACTGGGTTGCCATTGCCTTCTCTGCTAACTTTATCTAAGAGCCAACAAATGTTGGCAATTTGATCTCCAGTTCTTCTGTCTTTTTAAAGTCCAGTTTGTTTTTGGCCTCAGGCTTACAATCTGGAGGGAACACAGCCCCGCTCATCAACAGAAAATCAGGTTTACTGACCATATTCAGTTCAGTTCAGTCCCTCCTTCCTGTCCGACTCTTTGTGATCCCATGAATCGCAGGACAGCAGGCTTTCCTGTTCATCATCAACTGCCAGAGTTCACCCAAACTCATGTGCATTGAGTCAGTGATGCCATCCAGCCATCTCATCCACTGTCATTCCCATCTCCTTCTGCTTCGAATCCCTCCCAACATCAGAGTGTTTTCCAATGATCAATTCCTCCTATGAAGTGTCCAAAGTATTGGAGTTTCAGCCTCAGCATCAGTCCTTCCAATGAACACCCAGGACTGATCTCCTTTAGGATGAACTTGTTGGATCTCCCTGCAGTCCAAGGGACTCTCAAGAGTCTTCTCCAACACCACAGTTCAAAAGCATCAATTCTTTGGTGCTCAGCCTTCTTCACAGTCCAACTCTCACACCCATACATGACTATTGGAAAAACCATAGCCTTGACTAGACGGACATTAGTTGGCAAAGTAATGTCTCTGCTTTTGAATATGTTATTTAGGTTGGTCATAACTTTTCTTTCAAGGCATAAGTGTCTTTTAATTTCATGGCTGCAGTCACCATCTGCAGTGATTTTGGAGACCAAAAAAATAAAATCAGGCACTGTTTGCACTGTTTCCCCATCTATTTCCATGAAATGATGGGACCAGATGCCATGATCTTCATTTTCTGAATCTTGAGCTTTAAGCTAACTTTTTCACTCTCCTCTTTCACTTTCATCAAGAGACTTTTTAGTTCCTCTTCACTTTCTGCTGTAAGGATGATGTCATCAGCATATTTGAAGTTATTGATATTTCTCCTGGCAATCTTGATTCCAGCTTGTGCTTCCTCCAGCCTGGTGTTTCTCATGATGTACTCTGCATATAAGTTAAATAAGCAGGGTGACAATACACAGCCTTGACATACTCCTTTTCCTATTTGGAACCAGTCGGTTGTTCCGTGTCCAGTTCTAACTGTTGCTTCCTGACCTGGATATAGGTTTCTCAAGAGGTAGGTCAGGTGGTCTGGTACACCCATCTCTTTCAGAATTTTCCACAGTTTATTGTGATCCACGCAGTCAAAGGTTTTGGTATAGTCAATAAAGCAGAACTAGATGTTTTTCTGGAACTCTCTTGCTTTTTTGATGATCCAGTGGTTGTTGGCAATTTGATCTCTGTTTCTTCTACCTTTTCTGAAACCAGCTTGAATATCTGAAAGTTCATGGTTCCCATATTGCTAAAGCCTGGCTTGGAGAATTTTGAGCATTACTTTACTAGCATGTGAGATGAGTGCAATTGTGTGGTAGTTTGAACATTCTTTGGCATTGCCTTTCTTTGAGATTGGAATGAAAACTGACCTTTTCCAGTCCTGTGGCCACTGCTGCATTTTCCATATTTGCTGGCATATTGAGTGCAGCACTTTCACAGCATCATCTTTCAGATTTGAAACAGCTGAACTGGAATTTTATCACCTCCAGTAACTTTGTTCTTTGTGGTCCTTTCTAAAGCCCACTTGACTTCACATTCCAGGATGTCTGGCTCTAGGTGAGTGATCACATCATCGTGATTATCTGGGTCATGAAGATCTTTTTTGTACAGTTCTTCTTTGTGTTCTTGCCACCTCTTCTTAATATCTTCTGCTTCTGTTAAGTCCATACCATTTCTGTCCTTTATCGAGCCCATCTTTACATGAAATGTTCCCTTGGTATCTCTAATTTTCTTGAAGAGATCTCTAGTCTTTCCCATTTTGTTGTTTTCCTTTATTTCTTTTTATTGATTGTGAGGGAGGCTTTCTTACCTCTCTGGCTTTTCTTTGGAACTCAGCATCAAATGGGAATATCTTTTCTTTTCTCCTTTGCTTTTCACTTCCTTTCTTTTCACAGCTATTTGTAAGCCCTCTTCAGACAGCTATTTTGTTTTCTTGCATTTATTTTCCATGGGGATGGTTTTGATCCCTGTCTCCTGTATATCTTAGTACATAGTTCATCAGGCATTCTATCAGATCTAATCCCTTAAATCTATTTCTCACTTCCACTGTATAATTATAATGGATTTCATTTAGGTCATACCTGAAAAGTCTAGTGGTTTTCCATACTTTCTTCAATTTAATTCTGAATTTGGCAATAAAGCATTCATGATCTGAGCCACAGTCAGTTCCTAGTCTTGTTTTTGCTGCCTGTATAAAGCTTCTCCATTTTGGGGTGCAAAGAATATAATCAATCTGATTTTGGTGTTGACCATCTGGTGATGTCTATGTGTAGAGTCTTCTCTTGTATTGCTGAAGAGGGTGTTTGCTATAATCAGTGCTTTCTCTTGGCAAAACTCTATTATCCTTTACCTAGTATTAATTCATTGATTCCTAAAATGTTGATCTTTACTCTTTTCATCTTCTGTTAACCACTTCCAATTTCCCTTGATTCATGGACCTAACATTCAGGTTCCTAATGAGAATACTATGTAATATATGTGAAAATTTCACTATACCATGTGTACCATCCAAACATAAATCCTGTACTTTTAAAGACAGCCCCAGGAGCATGTGCAGATGATGTGAATATAGTAAGATAATAATTAAAGTGGTACTTAGAAGTATAAAAGTACATGAAAATTAAATTTAAATTATCAGAACCATAGCTAAAGAATAATAACGGTTTATAAAATATTTATCCCTTTCATATTCAGACTAAATTATCTAAATGAAGGTACATTCCTTCTTATATGAGCTAATATCAATAAAATAAATTTTAAATGATACTGAGTTTTTGTTATTGGGAAGACAGACAGGAGGCAGCATGCTATAATAAAGATTCTGCTGTCATTTTGTAGAACACAAACATTCTAAAATCTCACTCTTTGTGTCATTGGAAAGTGATAGTCCCTCAATCATGTCCATATCTTTGTGACTACATGGACTGTAGCCTACCAGGCTCCTCTCTTCATGGGGTTCTCCAGACAAAAATACTGGACTGAGTAACCATTTCTTTCTAGGGGATCTTATCAACCTAGGGATCAAACCTGGGTCTCCTGCATTGCAGGCAGATTTTTTACTGAGTCAGGAAAGCCCTAGGATCAACAGAAGAGCTGTTGCAAATTCTCATATGCCATGATGTTTCTATAACATTTGACATCATTAACAGTTTCCATAAATAGTCTTTTCACATTTTAATCCCTTTCTGAATTGTCCCTACAAAAACCGAAATCCTTTATCATACCAACTGCCTATCTTCTTTCTTTCTTTACCTAGCATAAGGAACAGTGAGGGGGGAAAAAAGCTAACTGAATGGATTATCACTGCTGTAGGATTGTGTTCCCAACTTCACTTGGGACCTTGACTGACTATTAACCCAGGGATGCACCTCTGTTTGGCTTCCTCTTTAATGCCTGCTGAAGTCATTCCAAACTCCTCCTGGTCTCATTAAGACACTCATACCTGAATTTCACTTTTAGCAGATATCTCTAACTTTTACTTCAGAAGAAAAGATGACTTTTCTGTCATCTAAGAGGACAATAATCTCATCAACTTTCTTACTCTGCCAGCCACAAACATATGCATACACACACACACACACATCAAAAATCACACTAGTTTATTTTTTCTATTTCAGTAAAAGAGGGCTTATTCTTTATTCTGGATGTACCTCTTCAGAGACCTGACTTCATATTTCCTTATATCCTTTCCCTCTACTGATTCTTCAAGACATAAACACTATTAAGTTATCTTTGATCTTAAAATTAACAAAAATTTAAAAAGCAGCAAAAATCGATTACCTAATTAATAGTGAAGTGAGATGACAAAGGTGTCTATAGTCTTTGTTACCCTTTTTATTACTATTTATTTAGTTTTCAATTCACAGCAATCTGGGTGGTTTTTTCCTACCCATCACTGAAACTGCTGTGGCAGGGGTTAAAGGTGATACGCTAATTACAAATTACAATTGAAACTTTTATGTTTTTATCATATTTGATTCCTTTGAAGTATTGACATTGTTAACTGCTTTCTTTCTTAGTTTTTGAAGTATAATTGACCACAATGCTATGTTAGTTTCTGTTATACAATACACTGATTCAATATTTCTATATATTTTAAAATAATCACCACTGTAAATCAGGTTATAATATGTCCCCCTACAAAGGTATTACGTAGTTGTTACTTACATTCCCCACACTGTACCTTTTATATTCATAGCTCATTTATTTTGCAACTGGAAGTTTTTAGCTCTTATCTCCTTTACCTATTTCTTTCTTTTTCCAACTCTGTCCCATCTGGAAACCACCTGTTTGTTCTCTGTATGTATAACTGTTTCTTTTTATTTCTCCCATTAACCTTTATTCTGTAATAGAGTATTTAAAAACCTTTTCTGATAGAGATTTACAATTTTCTGATTCTCTCTACATATCACCTCATTCAGAGTTTTGTGTATAGTAGCTTTATTGTGTCTGGTAGAAGAGCTCTTTACAACATTTCTGTAGTACAGGTCTAGTGTTGATTAGCTCTCAGCTTTGGTTTTCTTGTTCTTACAACCTTTGCCTCACTTCATTATTGAACTCTAAATTTCCTATATAGTGTTATATTCTTCCACTTAACTTTTTAAAATCAGTGTCCTGCAGGATTTCATTCATGATTCTCTTCTTAAAGTCTGACTTTAAAGAACCCTAGATTTTGATGACATTAAAATCTTTATTGTTGAATCAAGTGATTCTCTTCAGTGCCATTTTCTGAACATTTCCATTTAATTATCACGTAGTCACACTAAAAGTGTAAGGAAAAGACAGATGGGGTAAGTGAGTAATGGGGTAAGTTACTTATGTGAGTAATGACTAAACTGAACTAGTGTGATCTCCTAACAGTTTTTTCACAGGCCCCTCATATGCATACCCATAGGCCTGGAGTTCTCTTGGCATCAGTGACTCCATCTGAGGCTCACATATTTACCAGTGTCCAGAACCTCATTATAAATCTAGTGACCTTGATTATAGTTTTTATATCACAGATACTCTCAGTTCTATCCCATGTCAGTATACTGAACCTGGAGCCCCTTGGGATTGTCCAATTATCCTATTTACCCTTTGTCCCATTAGTCTTGTCCCAAGGCCCAACCATTTCCTCAATAAAGGATATGTGCATGCTCAGTCACTCAGTCATGTCTGTCTCTCTGTGATCCTACGAACTGCAGCCTGCCAGGCTCCTCTACCCACAGGATTCTCCAGGGAAGAATACTGGATTGGATTGCCCTGCCCTTCTCCAGGGAATCTTCCTGACCCAGGTATCAAGCCCATGTCTCCTGAGTCTCCTGCATTGGCAGGTGGATTCTTTACCACTGAGCAAAGCAGGAAGCCCCAGTAAAGGATATAAGGAGGCAATCACATAATACTACTTATGTGTGCTAATACATAATCTTCCATTGCCCAAAAAGCTTTCCAGGCAATGCACTATCCTCCCATATAAATGTAGTCTTAAATGTTTTCACGCTTATATGTAACTTTAAGATCATTAAGTAAAGTCTTTATAAAGCATACAAATTGTTTTTATTTATTTTTGCCTAAATTTCTAGCAAAATCTCTTGCTATTTTCCAAAACTCAGTAGGGAGATGGATATAATTGAGATACTCTTCATTACATTGCCATCACATGAGATAGTGATGGGCCATGCCTCATACCCAGAAATATTCTTAAATAAAGAAATTTCTTATTCTTAAATAAGAAATTACTAAGATATCTAAGATGTCTAATTACTAACATGTCTGGAACAATATGTTTGTAAAGATAGGCATTTTCCATATTCCTTTTTAGGAAACTATTATAAAACAACAAAATAAATTAAAAGTTAAGTTACAACCTCCAGAATAAGGCCATCTTTTGGTTCTGGTCTGGGTGAATTAATAGATCCCTAACTTATCTTCTCTCATAAGCAGCTAAACTCAGTTAAAAATATATGAAACTATTATGTTCAGGAAATTAACAAAACACAGTGCACAGTTGCTATCTCATAAACTTTGAAAGAAGGAAACACATTAGTTTAGCCTCACAAGTGTAATAACTTTCTGCCTGGCAGCCCTTTCCAACCTATACATAGAGAAATGGAGCTCAAGGGTTATAGATCTTGCTATTTAGAAAAAACAAAAGTTAGATCTCAGTGATATGGAGGTGGCAATGTTTTTTCAAGGCAGGGAACTGAAAAAATGGAGATATGTTGACAAGGAGACCCAGAAATATGTACAGCTTCAATTAACCCTTTCAGTTCAGTTCAGTTTAGTACCTCAATAGTGTCCGACTTTTTATGACCCCATGGACTACAACATGCCAGGCTTTCCAGTCCATTACCAACTCCTGAAGCTTACTCAAACTCATGTCCATCAAGTCAGTGATACCATCCAACCATCTCATCCTCTGTCGTCCCATTCTCCTCCCACTTTCAATCTTTCTCAGCATCAAGGTCTTTTCCAAAGAGTCAGTTCTTCACATCAGGTGGCCAAAGTATTGGAGTTTCAGCTTCAGCATCAGTCCTTTTGATGAATATTCAGGGTTGATTTCGCTTAGGATTGACAGGTTAGATATTCTTGCAGTCCAAGGGACTCTCAAGAATCTTGTCCAACACCACAGTTCAAAAGCATCAGTTCTTCGGTGCTCAGCTTTCTTTATAACCCAACTCTCACAGCCATACATGACTAATGGAAAAGCCATAGCATTGACTAGATGGACCTTTGTTGGCAAAGTAATGTCCTTGTTTTTTAATATGCTCTCTAGGTTGGTCATCACTTTTCTTCCAAAGAGGAAGTGTATTTTTAATTTCATGGCTGCAGTCACCACCGGCTGTGATTTGGGAGCTTGAGAAAATAAAATCTGCCACTGATTCTACTGTTTCCCCTTCTATTTGCCATGAAGTGATGAGATCAAATGCCATGATCTTAGTTGTTTTTTGTTTTTTTTTTTTACTTTTTAATTTATTTTTTATTTTATTTTACAATACTGTATTGGTTTTGCCATACATTGACCTGAATTCGGCACGGGTGTACATGATTTTCCAATCTTGAAACCCTCTCCCACCTTTCTCCCCATATCATCTCTCTGGGTCATCCCAATGGACTAGCCCCAAGCATCCTGTATCCTGTATCGAACTTAGACTGGTGAGTCATTTCTTACGTGATTTTTTTGACTGCTGAGTTTAACTTTTTCATTCTCCTCTTTCACTTTCATTGAGAGGCTCTTCAGTTCCTCTTCATCTTCTGCCATATGGGTGATGTCATCTGGATATCTGAGATTATTGATATTTCTCCCAGCAGTCTTGATTCCAGCTTGTCCTTCATCCAGCCCAACATTTCTCGTGATGTATTCTGCATAAAAGTTAAATAAGCAGGGTGACAATATACAGCCTTCATGTACTCCTTTCCCGATTTGGGACCAGTTTGTTGTTCCATGTCTGGTTCTAATTATTGCTTCTTGACCTGCATACAGATATCTTATGAAGCATTAAAGTGGTCTAGTATTCCTAACGCTTTAAGAATTTTCCAGTTTGTTGTGACCTACACAGTCAAAAGTTTCAGAGCAATCAATAAAGCAGAAGTAGATGTCTTTCTAGAATTATCTTGCTTTTTCTATGATCCAACAGATGTTGGCAATTTGATCTCTGGTTCCTCTGCCTTTTTGAACATCTGGAATTTCAAGGTTCATGTACTGTTGAAGCCTGGCTTGGAGAATTTTGAGCTTTACTTTGCTAGCATTTGAGATGAGTACAATTGTGCAGTAATTTGAACATTCTTTGGCATTGCCTTTCTTTGGGATTGAAATAAAACTCACCTTTTCCAGGTCAGTTTTCCAAACTGCTGAGTTTTCCAAACTGGCTGACATATTGATGGAATACTTTCACAGCATCATCTTTTAGAATTTGAAATAGCTCAACTGGAATTCCATCACCTCCACTAGCTTTGTTTGTAGTGAGGCCAACTTGACTTCACATTCTGGGATATCTGGCTCTAAGTGAGTGATCACACCATTGTAATTATCTGGGTTATGAAGATCTTTTTTGTATAGTTCTTCTATGTATTCTTGCCACCTCTTCTTAATATCTTCTGCTTCTGTTATGTCCATACCATTTCTGTCCTTTATTGAGCCCATCTTTGCATAAAATATTCCTTTTGTACCTCTCATTTTGTTGAAGAAACCTCTAGCCTTTCCTGTTGTATTATTTTCCTCTATTTCTTTGCATTGATCGCTGAGGAAGGCTTTCTTATCTCTCCTTGCTATTCTTTGGAATTCTGCATTCAAATGGGTATATCTTTCATTTTTTTCTTTGCCTTGAGATTCTCTTCTTTTCTCAGCTACCTGTAAGGCCTCATCAGACAACCATGTTCCCTCTTTGAATTTCTTTTTCTTGGGGATGGCCTTGAACTCTGCCTCCTGTACAATGTCACAAACGTCCTTTCATAGTTGTTCAGGCACTTTGTCTATCAGATATAATCCATTGAATCTATTTCTCACTTCCACTGTATAATTGTAAGGAACACGATTTAGGTTATACCAGAATGGTCTAGTGGTTTCCCCTACTTTCTTCAATTTCAGTCTGAATTTGGCAATAAGGAGTTCATGATCTGAGCCATAGTCAGCTCCTGGTCTTGTTTTTGCTAATGATATAGAGCTTCTTCATCTTTGACTACAAAGAATATAATCAATCTAATTTCAGTATTAACCATCTTGTGATGTCCTCATGTAGACGTACATCTAAATTTATGATGAAATTGTGTCATAAATCTAAATATCCACATATCTGAATGAAACAGAACTCAATCAACACAAAGAACAGCACACATAAGCATATCATAGTCAATTACTAAAACCAAATTTTAAAAGAAAATTTTAAAAAGAGACGGAGAATTAAAAAGAAACAATTAATATTGAAGAGAGTAATAAGAATGCCCATTAACTTTTGATTAAAAACTATACAAATCTTAAAATAATGGAATGAGTCCTTCACATAAGTGATGAAAGAATAATAACAATATTCCTCTGTTGTTGTTTAGTTGAAAAGTCATATCCAGTTCTTTTGCAATCCCATTGATAGTAGCCCACTAGGTTTCTCTGTCCATTGGATTTCCCAAGCAAGAATATTATAGTGGGTTGCCATTTACTTCTCCAGGGGATCTTCCTGACTCAGTGATGGAACCCACATCTCTTGCACTGGAAAGTGGATTCTTTACCACTAAGCCAATAGGGAAGCTGCAAAATTCCTTATCCAATAACAATACTTTTCAGGTATAAAGGCAAAATAAAGATATTTTCTGATTAAAAAAAATGAGAGAATTTATCACTATCAAGACAGCACAATAAGAAAAGTATAACAAAGTTCCTTAGGGACATGTTACCAGATAGATGACTATAAAACTCAGACATACACAAAGGAATCTTTGTTTCAGAAATAATAAACATTTATGGAGGTGGAACCAAGATGGCACTGTACTCATCTCCTCCCATGAAGCACAAAATTAAAACTATGTAGAGACCAACTCTCTATGAGAATGACTTGAAAACTCACAGTCAAAATGTTATACAACTAAAAATTTAAAGAAGGAGCCATAATTAAAACAGTAGGAGGAGTGGAGACACAGTCTATTCAGGACACATACTCCCAGTCTGCACCCAACAAATGTGAGGAATATCACAACAGTAGTTGTCCTCCCCAGGGAGCAAGGATCTGAGCTCCGTATCAGGCTTCCCAGCCTTCAGGCCCTGTGCCAGGAAGTTGGGCCCTCAGAATGTCTAGCTTTGAAAGCAAGTTAAGCTTAAGTTCAGGAGAACAAGAAGGTTATAGGAAATAGAGCCTCTGCTCTAAAACATGCATGCAAAATCTCACATACTGTAACTCCAGTGCAGAGGCAGTTATATCATAAATAAGTCACGGATATGTGTGAGTATGAGTGAACTCCAGGAGATGGTGATGGACAGGGAGGCCTGGCGTGCTGCGATTAACAAGACTTATTATGGTGATCTCTGTAATGTATTTAAATGCTGAATCACTATGTTGTACACCTGAAAGTGAAGTGGCTCAGTCATGTCTGACTCTTTGAGACCCGTGGACTGTAGCCCACCAAGCTCCTTAGTCCATGGGGTTCTCCAGGCAAGGATACTGGAGTAGGTTGCCATTTCCTTCTCCAGGGGATCTTCCCAACCCAGGGATCAAATCCAGGTCTCCTACATTGCAGGCAGATGCTTTAACCTCTGTACCACCAGGGAACATGATACTGTTTATCAAATATAGTTCAATAAAAATAATAATAAAATTAATTAGATTTATTAATGATTTGACAATTGATGTGATATGAAGAAGATGTAATAGGCATACTTTTCTTTATTTATCCACTGAAAACAACTAAAATTTTAAATAAAGTGTATAAAACAAACATAAGATGTCTCTGAAAGTTAAAGAGAAGGTAAATAGGCTATGATCTTGAGATCCAAGGAATGACATAATGGTGATTTTCTTGGGTTTTCTCTTTGCTTCAAAGATTTTACAGTAGATGTAGGCTTTCTTTTTAATTGTTTATATGGAAGTTATTAAAATTTTTCATTTACTAACTATCAAAGGCAACCTTCCAAGGTAGAAACAGCAACAAATACAATATTACCTAAACACAATGGAATAAAACTAGAAATTAATGGTTAAAACATAAAACAAAAGTATTTACCAATTGGAAGTACAAAGCTCTTTCTTAAACATCTTTTTTTCAAAGAGTGAAACCAAACACAGGTTGCAGAGTATCTAGAAAATAATGTGAATAGACATACTACACATGAGCATGAGCATCGATGTAATGGAAGACAAATCTGGCTAGACAAATTCTGAAATTCAGAAAGACAAGTTCTGTCTGAAATATACCTCTTACTTCTGTTTGGGGGATAGCTTAGCAAAGAACTGACAACTTCTGAAATGAGTCCATCTGAAGAGAAGCATCAGCATCTTTCTGTGAAGTCATCATTTCTAACAAATAAGGCAGCTCTCAGGACCCTTTGTATGCTGCCTTTGGCCTTTTGTTTGCATTGTTTCTAATGATGCCCATGGATGCAGAATTATCTTGTTCAATTTCTTGCTATTCTAAGTATAAAGCTCTTTCTTAAACATCTTTTTTTCAAAGAGTGAAACCAAACACAGGTTGCAGAGTATCTAGAAAATAATGTGAATAGACATACTACACATGAGCATGAGCATCGATGTAATGGAAGACAAATCTGGCTAGACAAATTCTGAAATTCAGAAAGACAAGTTCTGTCTGAAATATACCTCTTACTTCTGTTTGGGGGATAGCTTAGCAAAGAACTGACAACTTCTGAAATGAGTCCATCTGAAGAGAAGCATCAGCATCTTTCTGTGAAGTCATCATTTCTAACAAATAAGGCAGCTCTCAGGACCCTTTGTATGCTGCCTTTGGCCTTTTGTTTGCATTGTTTCTAATGATGCCCATGGATGCAGAATTATCTTGTTCAATTTCTTGCTATTCAGAGGATGAGGAGGAGGAGGATGGGGTTCCCTAGACCCTGTAATAATCATCTGTAAATACAAATCAGCATAGATGCAGGGTTTACTCTTGAGGTACTTCTGATTCTGTTCCTGCCTTCCAGAGAAGGCAAACACTGCTCTCTAGTTAAGCTGGCCATAATGAATGCAGAAAATTTATGGTGAGAAACAATGAGAGTTGAGGAGTATTTTGTGCTTTGCTACTTCTCTGCTGCTGCTGCTGCTAAGTCGCTTCAGTCGTGTCTGATTCTGTGTGACCCCATAGACGGCAGCCCACCAGGCTCCACCATCCCTGGGATTCCCAGGCAAGAACACTGGACTGGGTTGCCATTTTCTTTTCCAATGCATGAAAGTGAAAAGGGAAAGTGAAGTCGCTCATTTGTGTCCAACTCTTTGTGATCCCATGAACTATAGCCTACCAGGCTCCTCCCTCTGTGGGATTTTCCAGGCCAGAGTACTAGAGTGGGGTGCCATTGCCTTCTCCTGCTAATTCTCTAGCCATATATATATATATTTCTTTTCTCTTGAACAATACCTTTGTTATATCTGCATAGAGTTGGTGGATAAAGTAGGGTTTTGTGTTTACAGAGTTCAGACTAACTGGACCACCCTAGGGTTTGAAAGCTAGGGACACCTAGCGACAACAAACAAATGTTCACCAGTAAGCCAAATGATCCAAGAGTGCACAGTATGGCCATAGTGTCCATTAGCCCAGAATCATCTAGAGTGGCTATTAGAGTATCATAGGCTTAGATCTCAGAAGAAGATAGAGTGGCCATGGTTGTCCATTAATCCAGGAAGCAGCAAGACTTTGGAGGTATATGGTTCACAACCCAGACAAGATGGAACCATAGCTGAAAACTTTAAGGGACTAAAACTCTCACACAAGCAGTTTATCTAAAAGATATGAGGATACATACACCACAAGGAACAACTCCTAGATGGTGATACTTTTGATAGGTAGAAAATAGGAGGCAAAGTTCTTTGAGGAGATGCTAAAAATATATGAAATTATTTCTGAAAGCTGGAAAACTGATAAAATTACAAAGACTAGTGAGGTTAGCTGAAATTCTCTTAGTAGCAATACAAAAGATGAAGTAAACAAAGTGAACGTGTTAGTCACCAGTTCGTGTCTGACTCTTTGCAACAACCCATGCATAGACTGTAGGCTCCTCTGTTCAAGAAATTCTCCAGGCAAGTATACTGGAGTGAATAGCCATCCCCTTCTCCAGTGCATCTTCCCAACCCAGGGACTGAACCCTAGTCTCCTACATTGCAGGTGATTCTTTACTTTCTGAGCCACCAGAGAAGCCCATGTGAAATATATTTGTTTGCTCTTCATCCTATTCTTCCATTTTTATAAAGATACTCTGAAAGCTTGAGTGCTATATTATTTTCTAATGTGCATAAAAATTGCTGTAAGCATAGAAGCTTGAATTGGCACTCACTTATAAGCTTCAAGTTTTACAAGTCAAAAGTCCAGGCATAAGCCTGGCTGGGCTCTCTTCTGAGTGTCTCACAAGACTGAAATCAAGGTGTCTGCAAGTTATGTTCTCATCTGGAGTTCTGAGCCTTTCCAAGCTCAGCGAGTCTGTGGACAGAATTCAGTTCTTTGCAGGTATAGGATCAAATCTGTTTCTCTCATCTACTGTCAGGAAAGAACTGCTCTCAGATCTTATAGAGCACTGTCTCTTTCCACGTGGTCCCTTCCAACTTCCAAGTGAGCAAACAGAATTCCCTTATTTAAACTTTTCTTTATACTCCAAATCTTTGATTTATTCTACCAGTGTACAGAAAAAAATTCCCTGCTTTTAAAAGGCTCACATGGTTAGCTCAGACCCACTCAGATAGTCTCTCTATCTTCATATCAACTGATTTGGCATCTTTATTACATGTTCAAAATCCCTCCAGAGAGGTACCAAGATTAATGATTGACTGAATAATTGAGAAAAAGTAGTAGTACACAAAAGTTTAGGAATCTTCGGGGCCTCTTAGTGTTCTGTTTACCACATGCATGTATGAGCTGGATTAGTTACGGTTATTCCTTAGATTCAATGGAATGCATGGCCAACAATGGTATGTATCGTGCCCAGGTTATACAGCTGAAACAATAACTCAAACTAAAAGGATAAAAGCTACTTGATTTCCTCAGAGGATAGCTAGCTCATGAAGTTGTGTTACTCAAAGTCATTTCTAAATTTAATATCCTGACTGACTAGTGGAAGATAGTGTTATTGTGGGCCACGGAGACTCAAATAAGAAAACTGTTTTGCTGTTTTCTTTGACATCTTAACAGTGACTAGGGTTTCCCTTATGGCTCAGGCAGGAAAGCGTCTGCCCTCAATGCAGGAGACCTGGGCTCGATCGCTAGGTTGCGAAGATCCCACTGGAGAAGGAAATAGCAACACACTCCAGTACTCTTGCCTAGAAAAACCCATGGACAGAGGAGCCTGGTAGACTACAGACCATGGGGTTACAAAGAGTTGGACATGACTGAGTGATTTCACTTTTTGTTCAGTTCAGTTCAGTCGCCCAGTCGTGTCCAACTCTGAGACCCCATGAATCGCAGCACTCCAGGCCTCCCTGTCCATCACCAACTCCCGGAGTTCACTCAGACTCACATCCATCGAGTTAGTGATGCCATCCAGCCATCTCATCCTCGGTCATCCCCTTTTCCTCCTGCTCCCAAT
>SJYC01113490.1:0-31565 GCA_006408675.1 Madoqua kirkii
GCAATATCATTTACTTGATTATTTAAATTTTATTATCAAAAAATAGTAATAATAAAGTCCTATAACACCCTTCATTTAACTTTGCATTAGCAGCATATGTTCAAATGCTTGTTTCATCTTGTACCTTCAGCTAAATATTCATAAGAAAAAAGAAATAGTTGGATGCATGATGACCAATTAGCATTGGGTAGAAATTTTTCAAAATAGAACAGCTAAATTAACCAAGTTTATTTAATTAAATTTGAAACCTTTGAAAGCTGTCTTCTTGAAAATCTCGCAAAAAGCAAACTTTTAATCAGATGACTAAAATAATCTGAAAGCATAGGAATACATTTTATGTCTACATTACTCAGATGTTTTAAAATTAAAGATAAAAGTGACTGACATTTTGTTGCATTGAATTTTAGGAAGATCTTTCATTTGAAAATATTTCCAGACATTTAACAAATCCAAAATGTGACAAGATTTATCCTTTCCCAATTTAGGTATCCAATTTGATTAATGAGGCAAAGCTTTTAATTTGAAAACATTTTCATTTTGGATTTATTTTGGCTTAATCTTCCTTGAGATCAAGGCAATGACATGGAGTACTCATCTTGATATAACTGCCTATTGTCTCCTATTCTGTACCTAGCATTCAATTGTTTGTTTATTCCATGGGAAACTATGGCCATTGAGAATAATCATCAGTTTTGTACTGTTATTTATGTAAAGCACCTGATTCTTGATGTTTAATCAGTATCAATAAGTGGAAGGCATAATCTTTGATTTCCTTTCCCCTCCCCTAAAGACAAACTGTAGAAGAAATTATCTTGGGATAGTACCCAACAGAATTCAGGAAAAATAAAATTACAATATCAAATAGTAAGCATCTAATCTTCTTCAGTTCAGTTCAGTTGTTCAGTCATGTCCAACTCTTTGGAACCCCATGGACTGCAACATGCCAGGCTTCCCTGCCAATCACTAACTCCCAGAGCTTACTCAAACTCATGTTTATTGAGTCAGTGAAGTCATTCAGCCATCTCATCCTCTGTCTTCCCCTTCTCCAACCTTCAATCTTTCCCAGCATCAGGGTCTTATCAAATGAGTCAGTTTTTCACATCAGGTGGCCAAAGTTTTGGAGTTTCAGCTACAGCATCAACCCTTTCAATGAATATTTGAGACTGATTTCCTTTAGGATTGGCTGGTTGTATTTCCTTGCAGTCCAAGGGACTCTCAAGAGTTTTCTCCAATACCACAGTTTAAAAGCATCAATTCTCTGGTGCTCAGCTTCCTTTAGAGTCCAACTTTTGCATCCATACATCACCACTGGTAAAACCATAGCTTTGACTAAATGGACTTTTGTTGGCAAAGTAATGCCTCTGCGTTTTAATATACTGTATAGGTTAGACATAACTTTCTTCCAAGGAACAAGTGTCTTTTAATTTCATGGCTGCAGTCGCCATCTGCAGTGATTTTAGAGCCCAAAAAAGTAAAGTCTCTAACTGTTTCCATTATTTCTCCATCTATTTGCCATGAAGTAGCCATGAAATTAAAAGATGCTTACTCCTTGGAAGAAAAGTTATGACCAACCTAGATAGTATATTCAAAAGCAGAGACATTACTTTGCCAGAAAAAGTCCGTCTAGTCAAGGCTATGGTTTTTCCAGTGGTCATGTATGGATGTGAGAGTTGGACTGTGAAGAAAGCTGAGCACTGAAGAATTGATGCTTTTGAACTATGGTGCTGGAGAGGACTTTTGAGAATCCCTTGGACTGCAAGGAAATCCAACCAGTCCATTCTGAAGGAGATCAATCCTGAGATTTCTTTGGAAGGAATGAAGCTGAAGCTGAAACTCCAGTAGTTTGGCCACCTCATGCGAAGAGTTGACTCATTGGAAAAGACTGTGATGCTGGGAGGGATTGGGGGCAGGAGGAAAAGCGGACAACAGAGGATGAGATGGCTGGATGGCATCATTGACTCAATGGATATGTGTCTGAGTGAACTCCAGGACATGGTGATGGACAAGGAGGCCTGGCATGCTGCAATTCATGGGGTTGCAAAGAGTCGGACATGACTGAGTGACTGAACTGGACTGAACTGAACTGAACTGAACTGAACTGATGGGTCTGGATGCCATGAACTTAGCTTTCTGAATGTTGAGTTTTAGGCCAACTTTTTCACTCTCCTTTTTCACTTTCATCAAGAGGCTCTTTAGTTCTTCTTCACTTTCTGCCATAAGGGTGGTGTCATCTGCATATCTGAGGTAATTTCTCCTGACAATCTTGATTCCAGCTTGTGCTTCATCCAGTCCAGCATTTTACATGATGTACTCTGCATGTAAGTTAAATAAGCAGGGTGACAACATACAACCTGGAGTACTACTTTCCCAATTTGGGATCAGTCTGTTATTCCATGTCCAGTTCTAAGTGTTGTTTCTTGATGTGCACACAGATTTCTCAGAAGTCATGTCAGGTGGTCTGGTATTCCCATCTTTTTCAGAATTTTAAATAGTGTGTTGTGATTTACAGAGCCAAAGCTTTGGTGTAATCAATAAATGGGATCAGTCTGTTATTCCATGTCCAGTTCTAAGTGTTGTTTCTTGATGTGCACACAGATTTCTCAGAAGTCATGTCAGGTGGTCTGGTATTCCCATCTTTTTCAGAATTTTAAATAGTGTGTTGTGATTTACAGAGCCAAAGCTTTGGTGTAATCAATAAAGCAGAAGTAGATGTTTTTCTGGAACGCTCAAGCTTTTTTGATGATCCAGCAAATGTTGGCAATTTCATCTCTGGTTCCTCTGACTTTTCTAAATCCAGCTTGAACATCTGGAAGTTCACGGTTCATGTAATATTGAAGCCTGCCTCAGAGAATTTTGTTCATTACTTGCTAGTGTGTGAGATGAGTGCCATTGTGTGGTAGCTGGAACATTCTTTATCATTGCTTTTCTTTCATATTGGATTGAAAACTGACCTTTTCCAGTCCTGTGGCCACTGCTGAGTTTTCCAAATTGGCTGGTATATTGAGTATAGCACTTTCACAGCATCAGCTTATAGGATTTGAAGTAGCTCAACTGGAATTCTGTCACCTCCTCAAGCTTTGTTTGTAGTGATGCTTCCTAAGGCCAACTTGACTTCACACTCCAGGATGCTTGACTCTAGGAGAGTGATCACACCATCATGGTTATCTGGATCATGAAGATCTTTTTGTACAGTTTTTCTGTGTATTCCTGCCACCTCTTCTTAACATCTTCTGCTTCTGTTAGGTCCATAACATTTCTGTCCTTTATTGTGCTCATCTTTGCGTGAAATATTCCCTTGGTATCTCTAATTTTCTTGAAGAGATCTCTAGTCTTTTCCATTCTATTGTTTTCCTCTTTCTTTTCACTGATCATTGAAGAAGGCTTTCTTATCTCTCCTTGCTATTCTTTGGAACTCTGCATTCAAACAGGTGTATCTTTCCTTTTCTCCATTGCCTTGAGCTTCTATTCTTTTCTCCGCCATTTATAAGGCCTCCTTAGACAACCATTTTGCCTTTTTGTATTTCTTTTTCTTGGGTATGGTCTTGATCCCTGTCTCCTGTACAAGGTCACAAACCTCAGTCCATAGTTCATCAGGCACTCTTTCAGATCTAATCCCTTGAATCTATGCCTCATTTCCACTGTATAATCATAAAGTATTTGATTTAAGTCATACCTGAATGACCTAGTGGTTTTTCATACTTTCAATTTAAGTCTAAATTTGGCAATAAGGGGTTCATGATCTGAGCCACATTCAGCCTCCGGTCTTGTTTTTGCTGACTGTATAGAGATCTCCATCTTTAACTGCAAACAATATAATCAATCTAATATCAGCATTGACCATCTGGTGAAGTCCATGTGTAGAGTTTCCTTTTGTGTTGTTTGAAGAGGGTGTTTTCTATGATCAGCATGTTCTCTTGGAAAAACTGTTAGCCTTTGACCATTTCATTTTGTACTCCAGGGCCAAGTTTGTCTGTTACCCCAGGTATCTCTTGACTTCCTACTTTTGCATTCCAGACCCCTATAATGAAATGTATATCTTTCAGGAGTGTTAGTTCTAGAAGGTCTTGTAGGTCTTCATAGAACCTTTCAGCTTCAGCTTCTTCAGCACTACTAGCCGGGGCATAGTCTTGGATTACTGCAATATTTAATGGTTTGCCTTAGAACCAAACAAAGATCATTCTGTTGTTTTTGAGATTGTATCCAAGTACTGCATTTTGGACTGTTTTGTTGACTATGATGGCTACTCTACTTCTAAGGAGTTCTTGCCCATAGTAGTAGATATAATGGTCATCTGAGTTAAATTCACCCATTCTGGTCCATTTTAGCTTACTGATTCCTAAAATGTTGATGTTCATTCTTGCCATCTCCTGTTTGACTGCTTCCAGTTTCCCTTGATTCATGGACCTAACATTCCAGGTTTCTACGTCCTATTGTTCTTTATAGCATTGGACTTTACTTCCATCACAAATTCATCCATAACTGGGTATTGTTTTTGCTTGGGTTCCATCTCCTTATTCTTTCTGGAGTTATTTCTCCACTGATCTCCAGTAGGATATTGTGCACCTACTGACCTAGGGAGTTCATCTTTCAGTGTCCTATCTTTTGGCCTTTCTATACTGTTCATGGGCTCCTCAAGGCAAGAATACTGAAGTGGTTTTCCATTCCCTTCTCAGTGGACCCACATTTTGTCAGAACTTCCACCATGACCCATCCATCTTTGGTGGCTCTAAACTGCATGGCTCATAGTTTCTTTGAGTTAGACAAAGCTGTTGTCCATGTGATCTGTTTGATTAGTTTTCTGTGTTTGTAGTTTTCATTCTGTTGGCCCTCTGATGGATAAGAATAAGAAGCTTATGAAAGTTGCCTGATGGGAAAGACTGACTGAGGGGGAAACTGTGTTTTGTTCTGATGGGCAGGGCCATGCTCAGTAAATCTTTAATCCAATCTTCTATTGATGGTCCAGGCTGTGTCACTCCCTGTTGTTTGACTTGAGGCCAAACTATGGTGTAGATAGTTAAGATAATGGTGACCTCCTTCATAATGTCCCATGTACATGGGCTGCTGCACTGAGTGTCCCTGACCCTGCAGCAGGCCACCTCAGACCCATGCCTATGCCAGAGTCTCCTGGACATTCGCAGAAAAGTTTGGGTCAGTCTCTTGTGGGGTCACTGCTCCTTTCTCCTGGGTCCTGGTGCTCAGAAGGTTTTATTTGTGCCCTCCAGAGTCTGTTTCCCCAGTCCTATGTAAGTTCTGGTGGGTCTATGGTAGAGTTAGTAGTCACCTCCCCCAACAGGGCTTATGCCATACCCAGGTCTACTGCACTCAGAGCCCCTACCCCTGTGGCAGGTCACTGCTGATTCATACCTCCACAGGAGACACTCAAAGACGGTTCTTGCTCAGTCTCTGTGGGTTCTCTGGGTTCTAGTGCACACAAGATATGTTTTAGAGTGTCTCTGATGGGTATAGGGTTTGATTCTAAATGCAATTTTGCCTCCATTTCATTTTGTTGGGGCTTCTCCATTGTTTGCCTTTGGACATGGAGTATATATTTAAGGTGGGAATCCAACATTCTCCTGTCTACAGTTGTTCAGCAATGAGTTGTAATTTTGGAGTTCTCGCAGGAGAAAATGAGGGCAAGTCCTTCTACTCTGCCATTTTCCTCCGCCTTCTTCCCTCTAACTTTTGTATGTGGTTTACATTGTATATCCCTTGGGAAAACTGTCTTTCACTTTTCTGGTGTATATTTTTTAACCTTCATGTAAGTGACCAGTAAATCATAATGCTATTATAGTCTGTGGATAAAACTACAATTCTGATAATCTTACCAAACTGACAGCCCACCTGCAGTTGTGTCACTTCAACCAAAGTAATTTTTGCATAGTACTATCCCATATACAATTAGATGATTAGAAATGACTGTTATTTTTAAAAGAAGAATAGGATAGGGTCAAAAGAAGGGAGCAATAGAAAAATGCTCTTAGTAGGACAAACAGGGTCACTGATGAAGGCTTCATCCATCATTTCATAAATCACAGAGTAAGTTCTACAAAACAAGAAGGAAAAGTGCTTAAAGTTAAATCTTCATAAAGGAAGAAGAAAATGTGAAGCATTTAAACAAGCATATTCATAAAGGAAATTGTAGGCTTTGTTGTAAGCTGTTTGTAGCACACAAATCTAAGTGACCTTAGCCAAAATTCTGTTCCTGATGCTTTTGCATTTCCTCTAGCGTTTCTCTTAGACAGTAAACTGATAGAAATATCCGATTCCAAGTTCATTGACAGACCTGCAGTAAAAGGGACATGGAAAACAGCCATCTATAAGACAAATTCTTCCATAATGCAGGTAATGATAATAATGGAAAGGAAACATTTATATTAGCATTCAAAAAGCAAGGTTACATATAGAATATGGAAAAGATTCAATATTGAGTTACAAAGGGTATTACAAAATCAAGATATTCCAATATCTACCATTAAATATGATGCTTGAATTTTTAATAATTCCATATCTGTGAAAGCCAATGAAAAAAGCTTATGCCTTTCTTTCTTTCTTTCTTTCTTTTTTAGCCTAAAATACATGTCTAATTCATTGTTTAAATCATATCTATGATTATTATCTTTTTTAATGGCATACATATAATCTAGAGATGAGTCTGTACTCCGTATCTCACTATAAATACTTAGCAGTAAGAATAAAGAAAGGTGAATTTTAACTTTAAGTCTTCTGGCCTTTATTTGGTTTTTTTTTTGTTATTTACTCATTGAGTTTCTTTATGTAGAATGTAGAAAAACATGGCATCCTTTGCTTTAAGATACTCTCGAGCTTCCTATTTTTTAACTGCTCATTTGGTTACCATATAGCCTGCTGAGGCAGCATGATCAACAGTTCTTAAAAAATATGTTTTTTTTTAATGATAAACTGAGACACCAACCATATTTTAGAGCATTAATAAATCAGATTTTTTTTTCAAACTTTGAATTTTCTCCTCCAGAATACTACTTTGATGGCCTTGTAAAAGATCACTAGACTTCAACTTGGACATCTGTGCTCAAACTGGCTGTATCTTAGCAAGAGCTTTGTGTTTTGGTATAAATTTCATCTTCAATTTCTCCATCTGTAAAGTTAAAGTACCCTTGGGTTCCCTTCCAATTATAGCATCCTGTAATGTTATATAGCAAATCTGCATATAAATCATGTGAGCTGTTTTATGAAGAGAATGGTTATGTGAAAAAGGGTAAAGTCACATATGAAAAGAAATGTGATTATGATGGCAAGTGGCTTTGTTTCTAATTGTAACTTATTATTGTCATAACTATAAAACTAGAAATGGGTATTTAAAACTCTGTAGTCACTGGTTTCCTTAACTATAAAATATGACAGTGCTCTAGATAAGAGGTTTTCAACATCCTAGCTCACATGTCATTTGCCTACTACAAGCTGTTGATGAAGAATATATAACTATCACATCAATGTTTTACATATCTAAAGGATGATAAGACTCAGCACAATAACCTTATGCTATTAAGTTATTCTGAAATGTGTATGATCTTAAAATTTCTATAAGAATAGAAAACCATTAGAATCATAGAATTTTAAAACTAGAAGAGAGTATATACCATATAGTTTAAATACATTGCATAACATTCTTTGCATATATCTAATAAATCATCACAGTCTGTAATTTGATAAAATCTATTATACATATTTATGATATGCTGTCTTGGTTTCAGCTGTAGGCCATGATCACACGACAAGCTCATGGATGCCGAAGTCAGAGGTGTCTGAAATTCCCTCCTCAAAGTTCTGGCTACTGCCTTTAAGTATTCCATCACAAATTGAATGAGCTCTTTTATCTAATAAAGTGAAAATTACCACATAAGCATGGGTTAGTCAGGATTCTTGGACCCTTCATAAGTACTTCTGACTGGATAGAGGAATAACCCTTGGAGTTCTTAGTTGAGATCATGAAGGTATTCCTCCAGGGAAGCAGTTGTGAGTTGTTGCCAAATTTCCTGGCTAAATTTTGTTCATTAAGATATTTCATTGAAATATTTATTGATTACTTTTAATATACCAGAAATTGCTGGGTTGGGAAATTAGGAGGTCAAGACACTGGATGAAGAGGAGGCGATAAACAATAAATGCTGTACTACCAGAGAGCAAAAACATTGAATTAAAGGACTCGGCAATAAGATGGAAGGGTCTTGGAATTAGTGAAAGCTGAATGTATAAATCCATACACTAATCCAAAATAGAGCATGGAAGGCAGATAGCTAGCAAGCAGGAGATGGCACAGAAACATTATAAGTCTTATCTATAGCGTGTGGAATTCTTGCTATAAACCTTTGTTGTTGAGTTGTTAAGTCATATCCAACTCTTTTGTGACCCTATGGGATATAGCCCTCCAGGCTCCTCTGTCCATGGGATTTTCCAGGCAACAAAAGTGGAGTGGGTTACCATTTCCTTCTGCAGGGCATCTCTTGCATTGCTGGTGGATTCTTTTCTGCTGAGCCACCAGCGAAGCCCACTGTGAACCCTAGTGGTAGGTTAAACCCTACATTATCAGTGTACCTGAGTGTCTACAACCTGCTTGTAAATACCTTAAGAGACAGAAGTGAGGCCAATTCTTAAAGATGGAAGAGGTAGTCATGCATCTAGAGGCTTTGCTAGTAACTGTGGATATGAAGAGACAGCACAGTTGGGAACTATAAGTTTCTTTTAATGGAGTCTTAGTGAAAGTAAATAAGGACAAATATTATTTAAATTTCCATGTTCATTCTTAGGAGGCAATCCACCTCAATAGTTAACCGCACACATGTCACATTTAAATTCTGTTTCTATCAATAAGTAGCTATGTATTTTAGATCCAGTTACTTAACTTTACTGAACCATAATATCCCACATGTAAAATGGAACAGAGTATCTATCTGATAGAATAGTTATTGGGACTATATGAGATAATCTACATAAAACAGTTAGAATTGTTCTTGCAAACTGCAAGAGTTGAATAAATGCATGCTAGCAATCATTTACATAGAAATTGTGTACCATCCTCTACACAATTTTTATTCGATGAAAGCATTCTGATCTTAAATTACCTGGCTCTAGGTCCATGTGAAAGTGAAAGTTTTAGTTACTCAGCCGTATCCGACTCTGTGCAACCCCATGAACTGTAGCCTGCCAGGCTCCTTTGTCCACAGGATTCTCCAGACGAGAATACTGGAGATGGTTGCCATATGCATCTTCCTGGACCCAGGGATATAACCCAGGTCTCCTGTACTGCAGGCAGATTCTTTACCATCTGAGACAGCTAAGAAGGTCCATGTAACCAGTGTCTTCTGAAATTATAGTTGATGCAGTATTTTAGTATTATAGTAGTTGCTTTATAAGGTACAATTCTTTAAGAAACCAAAAATGAATTCATTCTAAAGGCATAGCAACCATGGCTGTGTGGCAACTGCTGAATTAGACATGCATTGTTCTCAAACACTAAAAGCAAATTAAGTGTCTGTACTATTAATAACACTACTTATTCAGCTTCTTTCCTCTTTAAAGCACTTTATAAACATTAACTAATTAATCCTCACATTCTTATGAGGTAGGTAAATAATTGCTACTTCCCAGTTTGAGGAAACCAAGGTTGAGGTTAAATGGTTTGTGTGCTCAGGGCAATAGAGTAAGGCAATATTTAAGTCCCAAATTAGGGCATTTTAATTTATATTAATTTATTTTGGACACTGTTTTGAATTTTTAGTTATCATTTATTATACTGCATTACCCTTCATTATTTCTATCCTATAATAGATGGAAAAAATGCAATTCATTGTTAGCTGAATGAAAATAAGTAGAAAATACTCCAGAACTACTGCTCCCCACAGCTCATTGTGCCATTAAGAATTTATAGACCATGAAGCTACTGCTGCTGCTAACTCCCTTCAGTTGTGTCCAACTCTGTGTCACCCCATAGATGGCAGCCCACTAGGCTCCCCCATCCCTGGGATTCTCCAGGCAAGAACACTGGCGTGGCTTGCCATTTCCTTCTCCAATGCATGAAAGTGAAAAGTGAAAGTGAAGTCGCTCAGTCGTGTCTGACTCTTAGTGACCGCACAGACTGCAGCATATCAGGCTCCTCCATCCATGGGATTTTCCAAGCAAGAGTACAGGAGTGGGGTGCCATTGCCTTCTCTGACCATGAAGCTAAGTAGCCAACAATGGCCAGTCATTTCATTTGGCATCAATTTCCTTTACAGGAGCACCACACACACACACACACACACACACACACACACACACACACATATGCATGCACATTTCTTACTTTTCATAAAGAATACAAGTTCCTTCATGTTAGGAACCATGCCTTATACCTTGATATCTCCAACATTATATGCTAATAAGAAACTACCTTGGGGTATGTTAAATGTTTAAGAAATCTATGCCATAACCTCCCAAATCTCCCCTTGCCCATTTTTTATATTTCTTTCCAAATTATAGACAGTAAAACATAAACATGATCATCTTGCTTCATTAGTCAAAGTCACAAATGCTTCCATGTTTCTATGCCCACCTTTAAGTCTTTCTTTGTCTTTTCACAGTAATTTTGTAGTGTGAAGATCATTGAAACATACTTTTACCATAGACACTTAAAACATGTATAGACTATGACTTCACATGTTTTATGATTGTTCTGTGAAGGTAGAAAATGTATATTCTAAGGTAAATGTTGTATCTCAATGCATAACAAAAAATAAATGCTCAATAACTATTTGGCAAATAAAGAAATAATAGAAATAAAAATATTCTTCTGACTTAATCCAGGGAAAATTTTGCTACTAGCTTATTCCTCGTGAATTTATTCATATTTAACTTTGATGTTCATCAAAGGAAAATCTTTGCTATTTGTCTACACTTGGCCTTTTTAATATTCTTATTTATTTTCTGTAACCTACACGTCATCAGAATCTCTGTGACCTCTTTTAATCTTACTTCTGGCAAACTACATCAGAGTGGGTATCTAGTGGGTCAAGAGTTTGGGGAGGACTTTGTGAATGTAAGGCGGTTCTTCCAACAGAATTTATGACAAAATCCATATGACTGGAGTTTCCCTGGTGGCCCAGCAGTAAAGAATCCACTTGCCAATGCAGATGTGAGTTTGATCCTTGGTTTGAAAAGATCCCATAGAGAAGGAAATGGCAACCCACTCCAGTATTCTTGCCTAGGAAATTCCATCAACAGAGGAGCCTGTGAGCTATAGACTATGGGGCTGCAAAGAGTTGAACATGACTTTGAAACTAGACAACAGCAAATCCATATGATAAAACTTTACACTATCCCTATATAGAGATAAATAAGGTCTTATCTGCTAGATTAATCATAGATATAATACAAAGTAATTTTTAAACCTTTGACAATGCCATGTTGCTTTTTCTACTGTTCCACAAAAGGCTATCTGAACTTAAATCTGGGGACAAAATTGTTTCAAGTATTGTGAAGCTACGTTACCCCAACCATCATCCCAGGCAGTAACTAACCCCTAGGCTATATCAGTGCATGAGGAACAGAGATCAGGAGAATTTTTCAGTCCATGGGAAAGTACCAAACTGAGTGAACAGAGCTCCAAGAGAATTCCATATAAAGACTTGTTGACAATAAGATGGAAAGATTGGTATCTGAGACCCTCAGTTAAGATGTGCTTTTGTAGCATCCTCGCTGGTCTACATTTTGTGTTTATATACACAGTGATAGATAAAAATGAAGATAATGTGGAGGTGGATGGATACAGTTCTCAGTGTAGAAGCTTGAGTTCACACAGTTTAATGTGGACATGTGATTTCACATGAGCCAAGAAGACACCATGCATAGTAGTAGACTAACGTAGACTTTAGCCATCTCGCCAAAATCCCAGCTCTGAAAGACCCTGGCAGCTAGAGAAAGTGGGGTGGATTGACAGGGGTGGGATCTCAAAGAGATTGAGACATTGTACAGAGACCTGCCCCGTGAAGAGACACCAAAAGTTTTAAAGAGCTCACACGTGTGCCCGCAGAGGATTTGGATGCTTGCTATAGAGAGGTTAGGTGGGGGCAGGGTCCGGGGGAGATGTTTTCCAGAGCAGCAGCAAAACAACTGCGGACAAAAACAGCTCTGGTGAAGCAAATCTCAAGGCACTGGCAAGTAAACAAACCCAGAGGACACCAAAGGGAGAAAACCTAAAATCATAGCTCACTTCTCATGATAACTGAAGAGAAGTGAAGCAACTCCTACTAGTCTCAAGAGTTTTGCATGACAATGCAAATTCACTTTTGCTGGGAGCCCAGAAAATTTTCCTCACTGAGAATTTCTTACCAGCTTACTGCCTGCAGTCCCTCACGCTGAAAAGTGGACTGGTCTGGGAAATAGAATCAAGTAACCACTAAACTGAATATAAGATTTTTAGTTCACTTCAACCAGAGTGAAATAAACGTGATTGAAAATGACTGGGAAGCTATAAGATTTGCCTGAGGTATCATTAATGCCCTAGAAAGACAGGTTTGGCAGTGTATGGCTGAAAGCAGTGGTTGGCAAAACATAAAATCATTTTACACATATCTTCCTTGAACTCAGTCTGTTCTGTACATTGGTTAGAATGGCATTTAGTAATTACTCAACAAAAATTTTAATTAACTTTTTAATCAGTTAATTCTTCTACTGTTAACCCACCTTGGATGTTGCTTCTGAAAAATAACTGTGTTTTGGATTCTTAATTACTTTGGCATGGAACTTTTTATTACAGTAATTGATTTTTCTGGTAATTTCTGCTGTCTTTCTTATGTGTTCTGCTAGTAGTGAACATTTATGAATGATGAATTGATAGTCAAGAAATATAGGATTGCAATGAAATATTCATGATTATTTAGTAAATTGTAAACCACCTTTTTTCAGGTGCCAATGAAAAGGTGCTCTCATGTTACTCACATCTAACAAGATTGTTTTAAACCCCTTCATGTTCTTCTTATCAATCTTCTGACCTAAGAGTGTCAAAGACACAAGAAATATAACTGTCATATCGAATTCTTGAAGCCAATTAGCCAGCAAGGGAGTGTATCATTGTTCCCCTTATTATATATGCAGATACTTTACCTAATGCCTCTGACTTCATGGTAACTCTGTCATCACTTCTATAACTTTTCCCTGTCTTAAATCACATTTTTTCTTCATCTGCATAATATTTAGCTTATTTTTTATGCATTTTGAAATCACCACTCCATTTTTTGGACATTTCTATTTGCAACTTGCTCCATACTAAAAACAGAGGAATCCAGACAGTATGGCCAGGTCCAGGGAGCACAGAACAGTTTCTCCACAGCCACTGTGCTGACCTTCCAGTGTCTGGAATACCAAAGGGAGACAAAAAGTGATGAAAATAACAATGATGATTCTTGAATAAATTTTAAAAATATGAGATACAGACAAGAACAAGCCTTTCCAGTAATCAAGCACATGCTTTATTATTTCTTAACCCCAAAGTGATTCAAGTTCAATGCATTCAATTTTAGAAATCTAATTGCAGCAAATTCAAGAAGATTCATTTTTTTCTAAGCAATAAATAAAGCCATTTCTTTTCCTTCTCAGAAGTATAAAAGAACCGGTGCTAGAAAACAGCTGCAACTCCAAAAAGATAGGCTCAGTATCTCAGAATACACGGTTTGGGTTTTTTTCTAAGTGGACTAAATGAATAGTCAGTTCCATTTCTCTGCCCCCAAGAAAAAGATGCATATAAAGAGCCCTTTCAAACAGCTGCAAATATGAATGATTAAAGTGATTCAGACAATGGAAGAAGGAAACCTGCATTTGCAGATGTCACCTTCAACACAGTGTGGAGCTACAGCTTTGTTTTTATCTGCTCCCATCACCTAAGAAAAAGGAAACTGATTTTAAGCTGAGGAACCAATATATTTATTTTCATGAAAAATACCAATCAAGTCTGGATTTTGTATTTTTGTTGTTTACCAGAGGCCAGTGCACTGCAACAGTATTATTTTTTATGACCATAGAGTTGATATTATCTTTAGCAGACAATTGAATGCAAAAATATGTAGACAGAAGTCTCAGCAATTTTGATTCTCATGTAATTTCACAAGGGTTTAGTGTCTCTTTAAAACTGTAACTTTTAGTACATTTTACTGATCTTTGATTTGGAAAGTTTTGTTTTGTTTTGTTTTTTTCACTTGCTTTAGTATTTATTTTAATTTTTATTGGAGTATAGCTGATTTACAAATTTGTACTAGATTCTCCCTTGTGGCTCAGCTAGTAAAGAATCTGCCTGTAATGCGGGAGACACGAGTTCAATCCCTGGATTGGGAAGATCCTGTGGAGAAGAAAAAGGCTACCCACCCCAGTATTCTGGCCTGGTGAATTCTACAGTCCATGGAGTCGCAAAGAGTCAGATACAACTGAGCAAATTTCACTTCAGGTATGCAACAAAATGAATCAGCTAACTCTTGCCTGGAAAATCCCATGGATGGAGGAGCCTTGTAGGCTGCAGTCCATGGGGTCGCTGAGAGTTGGACACAACTCAGTGACTTCACTTTCACTTTTCACTTTCATGCATTGGAGAAAGAAATGGCAACCCACTCCCGTGTTCTTGCCTGGAGAATTCCAGGGACGGTGGAGCCTGGTGGGCTGCTGTATATGGGGTCGCACAGAGTCAGACACGACTGCAGTGACTTAGCAGCAGCAGCAACATTTAAATAAATCCACTTTTTTTTTTAATTCTCTTTAAAATATAGCCCATTATATTCTCTGTGCTATACAGCAGGGTCTTATAAGTTATCAATTTTATATATACTAGTGGGTATATTGGCAGTCCCAATCTCTAAACTTTTCCCTATTCTTTTTATTCCCTGGTAACTCTTTTGAACTGTGGTGTTGGAGAAGACTGTTGAGAGTCCTTTTGACTGCAAGGAGATCCAATCAGTCATTCTGAAGGAGATCAGCCCTTGGATTTCTTTGAAGGGAATGAAGCTGAAGCTGAAACTCTAGTACTTTGGCCACCTCATGTGAAGAGCTGACTCATTGGAAAACACTCGGGTGCTGGGAGGGATTGGGGGAGGAGGAAAAGGGGACAACAGAGGATGAGATGGCTGGATGGCATTACTGACTCGAGGGATATGAGTCTGAGTGAACTCTGGGAGTTGGTGATGGACAGGGAGGCCTGGCGTGCTGCGATTCATGGGGTCGCAAAGAGTCGGACGCGACTGAACTGAAGTGAACTGTATGTTTGTTTTCTACAACTGTGACTCTACTTCTGTTCTGTAAATAAGTTCATTTGTACCTTCTTTTTTTCTTTTTTTTAGTTCATGTATAAATAATATTAGATAATATTTACCTTTCTCTTTCTGACTTAATTCACTCAGTATAACAATCTCTATGTCTATACGTGTTGCTGGCATTTAGTCTTCTTCTATGTCCTAGCTGTTGTAAATAGTGTAGCAATGAACATAAGGGCATATATATCTTTTTGAGTTCTGGTTTTCTCTGGATATAAGCCCAGGAGTGGGATTGATTGGTCATATGGTAGTTCTCTTTTTAGTTTTTTAAGAAACTTCCATGCTGTTCTCCACAGTGGGATGCATCAATTTACATTCCCACCAATAGCGTAGGAGAGTTCTCGTTTCTCCACATCCTCTCCAGCATTTATTCTTTGTAGATTTTTTGAGGATGGTCATTCTGATCAGTGTGAGGTCAGAGCTGAATTCAGGGTTTCTGATCTTCAGTTTGATTAGGAAATCTTGCTTTGTTTGTTTGTTTGAAAATTGCTCCCCTATGAACTATGATAACAGAAATTCATCATCAGTGATTGACCAATACTGATACATCATTGGTGTTGGCAGGGCCTGATTTTACTAATTTGAATCCTCATTGCTTCTAGGACAAAAGAAAGAATTCTGTGGAGGTGAAGGGTGAGACTGTGTAATAGCAGAGATCTTTCCTCCCTGCTTCTTATGGTATATGCTAGATTGTCTGGAACTAAGCTTTCTGTGAATGCTGTTTCCTTATTCCACCTTTCTTCCAGCTCTGGCTTTTGTGGAATCTTATTCTCCATTTCAAATCCTACAGTGATTTTTCTTATCTCCATCCCATACCCAGTTCAACACAGGCGGCTATATGCAGTAGAATTTTAATAGAAGCTAAGAGGTGAGGATTAGGTGACAGCAAAGAGCACCATTCAAGGCTTTATCTTTCTCAATGTGGGCTCTACCTTTTAGTAGAACTCCTTTAGTAATAAATGATTAGTGGTGATCATTGTGCAATATATACAAAAATCAAATGATTATGTCATTTTGCTGTTCTTGTTCAGTCACTAACTCGTGTCACAGTTTGCAACCCCATGAACTGTAGCATGCCAGGCTTCCCTGTCTTTCATTATCTCCCAGAGCTTGCTCACATTCATGTACACTGAGTCAGTGATGCTATCTAAACATCTGATTCTCTGCCACTCTCTTCTCCTGCTATTCTCAGTCTTTCCCAACATCAAGTCTTTTCCTATGAGTTGGCTCTTCACATCAAGAAACTAAAGTATTGGAGCTTCAGCTTTAGCATTATTCCTTCTAATAAACATTCAGAGTTGATTTTCTTTGGGATTGATTGGATTGATCACTTTACAGTACAAGAGACTTTGAAGAGTCTTCTCCAGCACCACCATTCGGAAACATCAATTCTTCATCATTCAGTTTTCTTTATAGTAAACTGTCACATAAATCTCTACATAACTATTGGAAAAACGGTAGCTTTGATTAGACAGAACTTTGTCAGCAAAGTGATGTCTCTGCCCTTTAATAAGCTGTCTAGACTTGTTATTGCTTTTCTTCCAAGGATCAACCATGTTTCAACTATTTTCAGTTCAGTTCAGTTCAGACCAGTTGCTCAGTCATGTCCCACTCATTGGGACCCCGTGAATCACAGCACACCAGGCCTCCCTGTCCATCACCAACTCCCAGAGTTCACTGAAACTCACATTCATTGAGTCGGTGATGCCATCCAGCCATCTCATCCTCTGTCATCCCCTTTTCCTCCTACCCCCAATCCCTCCCTGCATCAGAGTATTTTTCAGTGAGTCAACACTTTGCATGATGTGGCCAAAGTACTGGACTTTCAGCTTGAGCATCATTCCTTCCAAAGAAATCCCAGGGCTTATTTCCTTTAGAATGGACTGGTTGGATTTCCTTGCAGTCCAAGGGACTCTCAAGAGTCTTCTCCAACACCACATTTCAAAAGCATCAATTCTTCAGCTCTCGGCTTTCTTTATACTCCAACTCTCGCATCCATATATGACCACTGGAAAACCATAGCCTTGACTAGACAGATCTTTGTTGGCAAAGTAATGTCTCTGCTTTTCAATATGCTATCAAGGTTGGTCAATAATTTTCCTTCCAAGGAGTATGCATCTTTTAATTTCATGGCTGCAGTCACCATCTGCAGTGATTTTGGAACCCAAATTAAAATACAAAGTCTGACACTGTTTCCATTGTTTCCCCATTTATTTCCCATGAAGTGATGGGACCGGATGCCATAATCATAGTTTTCTGAATGTTGAGCTTTAAGCCAACTTTTTAACTCTTTTCTCTCACTTTCATCAAGAGGCTTTTTAGTTCCTCTTCACTTTCTGCCATAAGGGTGGTATCATCTGCATATCTAAGGTTATTGATATTTCTCCCAGCAATCTTGATTCCAGTTTGTGCTTCCTCCAGCCCAGCATTTCTCATGATGTACTCTGCATATAAGTTAAATAAGCAGGGTGACAATATACAGCCTTGACATATGTCTTCTCCTATTTGGAACCAGTCTGTTGTCCCATGTCCAGTTCTAACTATTGCTTCATGACGTGGATATAGGTTTCTTAGGAGGCAGGTCAGGTGGTCTGGTACGCCAATCTCTTTCAGAATTTTCCACAGTTTATTGTGATCCATACTGTCAAAGGCTTTGGCATAGTCAATAAAGCAGAAGTAGATGTTTTTCTGGAACTCTCTTGCTTTTTCCATGATCCAGTGGATGTTGGCAGTTTGATCTCTGGTTCCTCTGCCTTTTCTAAAACCAGCTTGAACATCTGGAAGTTCTCGGTTCATGTATTGCTGAAGCCTGGCTTGGAGAATTCTGAGCATTACTTTACTAGCATGTGAGATGGGTGCAGTTGTGGGGTAGTTTGAGCATTCTTTGGCATTGGCTTTCTTTGGGATTGGAATGAAAACGGACCTTTTCCAGTCCTGTGGCCACTGCTGAGTTTTCCAAATTTGCTGGCATATTGAGTGCAGCACTTTCACAGTACCATCTTTCAGGATTTGAAACAGCTCAACTGTAATTCCATCACCCCCACTAGCTTTGTTCATAGTGATGCTTTCTAAGGCCCACTTGACTTCACATTTCAGGATGTCTGGCTCTAGGTGAGTGATCACACCATCATGATTATTTGGGTCGTGAAGATCTTTTTTGTACAGTTCTTCCGTGTATTCTTGCCACCTCCTCTTAATAGTTTCTGCTTCTGTTAGGTCCATACCATTTCTGTCTATTACTGAGCCCATCTGTGCATGAAATTTTCCCTTGGTATCTCTAATTTTCTTGAAGATATCTCTAGTCTTTCCCATTCTGTTGTTTTCTTCTGTTTCTTTGCATTGATCACTGAGAAAGGCTTTCTTATCTCTCCTTGGTATTCTTTGGAACTCTGCATTCATATGCTTATATCTTTCCTTTTCTCCTTTGCTTTTCACTTCTCTTCTTTTCACAGCCATTTGTAAGGCCTCCCCAGACAGCCATTTTGCTTTTTTGCATTTCTTTTCCATGGGGATGGTCTTGATCCCTGTCTTCTGTACAATGTCATGAACCTCATTCCATAATGCATCAGGCACTCTATCTATCAGATCTAGGCCCTTAAATCTATTTTTCACTTCCGCTGTATAATCATAAGGCATTTGATTTAGGTAATACCTGGTCTAGTGATTTTCCCTACCTTCCTCAGTTTATGTCTGAATTTGTCAATAAAGTGTTCATGATCTGAAGCACAGTCAGCTCCCAGTCTTGTTTTTGCTGACTGTATAGCACTTTAATTTTGTGGCTACAATCAAAAATTAATCATTAAAAATATCAGTTTTTCAAAGGACCTTGGATTTGTTTCCATCAAGTTGGGGTCAGAATTCCAAAGTGTGTCTTTGTTCTGTCTTGTCCTCTCTTTTCTGCTTGTCTTCCCTTTCCTTCCAAATTATGTTTATTCCTTATGCTGAGATTTTTGGCTATTTTTTTCTTTGCCTTGCTCCAGAATATGGTCTCCTCTTCTAACCTAATGTTTCCAAGATTGATGGTTATTTTACTAGATATAGAGAATTTTATTTAGGAACAATTTTGATGACATTTATTAATACGATAATTTTCTTTCCACTACAAAACAAGTAAACCTTATTTCATGCTATTCAACTTCATCCTTACTATACACTTGTCTTTTTTTCTTCTCTAGATTACACAAACCTCATTTCCTTCCTAGACTCTTTGCACTTGGCATATTTTCCATTTTATTCACTTGACCTCAAATTCTTCTCATGGATTGTATCATCTTGTCATTCAAATATCACCTCAAAAGACACTTCTCAGAGACTTGTTCTCTGACCACTCTTTAAATCATACTCCCTTCATACTCCTATTGTCTTTTTATAATTTAATTCTATTTAGCACTTACTATTACATAAAATTATTCTGCTTATTTGCTTTTATTCTTTAAATCACACTCCCATCATATTCTCATTTCCTTTTTAACATTTAATTCTGTTTATAGCAGTTACTATTACATAAAATTATTCTGCGTATTTGCTTTTATCCTAATTTATTTTCAAGAGGTTATGCAGGAGGAACAAAAAAGCGAAGGTTCTAATGTCACCACCAGCTGTTACTGACACTATAATCTGCTTTATAGCATGTGATATCACCACCGGACCACCATGACACACATGGATCTTAACCCCTCCTTCACACTCACATCTGTCACTCCAAGCAAAAACTGCTCTACTGGATTTAAGATTGTTCTAAGCCTATGTCATGGACACTTTTCTTCTTCTTCTTTTTTTTTTTTTTTGGCCGTCAGTGCAGTGCATGAACAAATATTGATAAAGGAAATAGCATGATTCAATGGGAAAGTAGAACATTGTGGCCCAAATGCAAATAATTAGCATGGTAGGTTGGTGTTCTAGTATTTTCCACGTGAATTAGAGAAATTAAGAGAGAAGTAAATTTCCTTTAGCTTTTATACTCTAAGTTGAGTCACCTGACAGACTCCATTACACAACTGGGGTTGAGGTAAAGGAAGTATTTAGAATACATTGTCCATATTTTGCTAGGAGTATATTTGTGACATATCTTATAGCAATACTACCTTTGGACACAAAATTAGTTTTCTGTATATAAGATTTTGAAACACAGGGTTATCATGTGCAAAATAGATAACTGGTGGGAAACTGCTAATAGCACAGGAAGCCCATCCTAGCTCTCTGTGATGATGTAGAAGGATGGAATGAGAGAGAGAGAGAGGCTCAAAGGGGAGAGGATCTATATGTATATAATTATGCTTGATTCACACTGATTGTAAAGCAATAATCCTCCATCATATTATTCTATGCAAGGTAAATTGTGATGTATTAATATTCCTAATATATTTAATTCTCACAACAAAATCTAAAAGTTTGGTATTTGTCTTCCCATTTTACAACTAAAAATAAAATAAAATAAAATAAATAGTTTTGCAAACACCATTTGCCAGCAATCTGCAGCTATTCTTTCTAGCAACGATTTCAGGAATTTAGATGCTGCAAAAAAAAGTGTCTGAAAAGATAAACTTAGATGTTAAGTAGAGATATCAATATCAATGTATCCCAAAGCTCCTGATTACCCACCCCCTCAAATTGCTCTATCTGTATCTTTCTCCATTTTAGCTGATGGCCATTCCATCTGTCCAGTTGCTTTGATCAAAACCTGGGGTTCATCCAGGATGACTCTGTTTCTCCTATACTTTATAATCAGCTTATTAAGAAGAAAAAATTACTTTCTGATTAGTAATTGTAAAATAAACCACAGAAATGTCCAAGGATGTATGATAAAAAACAAATACACTATATTTATAGTTGTCTATTACTAAAAATAATATTTCAAGTATCATAGTGCTGTATGTCACCTCAGTTGTGTCTGACTCTATAATCCTATGGACTGTAGCCCACCAGGCTCCTCTGTCCATGGGATTTTTCAGGCAAGAATACTTGAGTGAGTTGTCATCTCCTTCTCCCTGGGATATTCTGAACACAGGGGTCAAAAGTACATCTCTTATATCTCCTGTTAGGTAAGCAGCTTTTTACCACCTGTGCCACCTGAGAAGCTCCCTCCGCAAGTATCATAAAACAGATGTATGTATTTCATTAACATGGTTTTTTAGATTGGGTGCTTCCTTATATTTTGAGATGAAACTACAGAATATAAAATACAATATTACCAAATATTTGATTCAAAAATATTTGTCAGGCTATTATAAAGTTTAAGTAAAGATTCAACTTATTCTATCTTCACTTCTTCTAAAACTTAGAAAATCATTGGGTAGCTTGATTTGTTTAAAGGAAGTTTAAAGCTGATGAAATCTTTCCATTCAGTGACTTTTTATTTTTTTTATTTTGAACAACACTTTAAACCATCAAACTTTCCCCATGAACCACTCATTTAGTTCTTCATGTGACAGATATAATCAACTACATGTTTCAAGTATTTAGAGTGGCATGTAGGAGCACGTGCTCAGTCACTTTCCACTCTGCAACCCTTTGGACTGAAGTTCACCAGGCTCCTCTGTCAATGGGCTTTTCCAGGCAACAATACTGAGAGGGTTGCCAATTATTCCTCCAGGGGATTTTTCCAAGCCAGGGATTGAATGCATGTCTCCTGTGTCTCGTGCATTGCAGCCAGATTCTTTACCCACTGAGCCCTTTGAGTAGAAGAATGATCAAAAGTACCGCAGTCCTCATGGAAGTAATACTGGAAAAGAGAGGAGGAAAACAAACATAGGATGCATAAATACATCATTAAATATAGAATTTTACAATGAGATAATTGCTTTGACAAAAAGAAAACACAGAGAAGGGTGAAAAGGATGGCAGTGGTGTGCAATGATGTGGTTAGATAGACACACTGAAGGAGGCGAGGGAGACGGCTATGGTGATACACAGGCTAAGCTCTCCTGGTTCCTGATTTCCTAAAGGAAATCAACCCTGAATATTCATTGGAAGGACTGATGCTGACACTGAAGCTCCAATACTTTGGTCACCTGATGCAAAGAGCTGACTCATTAGAAAAGACACTAGTACTGGGAAAGATTGAAGGCAGGAGAAGGGCGTGCTAGAGGATGAGATGGTTGGATGACATCACTGATGCAATGGACATGAGTTTGAGCAAACTCCAGGAAATGGTGAAGGACAGGGAGGTCTGGCATGCTTCAGTTCATGGGGCATCAAAGAGTTGGACACAACTGAGCAATTGAAAATCAACAATAAAGCTTTCTTCATATAAGCAGCAGTCAGTCAGAGGCTGTAAGTTAGGAATCTGATGAGGTCAAGGAAAAGAAAAGTCAGTGTGACTGAAATAAGGTAAGAAAAGAAAAGAGGAATATGTAAGAATGACAAAAGAAAGAAAGTGGTAAAGTGATTTTTTTCACTTTGAGACAAAAGGGAAACAATTATATAGTTCTCAGCAGAAAGTTATGTTTTAAAAATATTACTATGACTACTTCATTGAAGATAAATTCATCAGTGGCCACAAGACTGGAAAAGTCATTGTTCATTCCAATCCCAAAGAAAGGCAATGCCAAAGAAAGTTCAAACTACAATACAATTGCACTCATTTCACTTTCTAGCAAAGCAAAGCTCAAAATTCTCCAAGCTGGACTTCAACAGTATGTAAACCAAAAACTTCCAGATAGTCAAGCTGGATTTAGAAAAGAGAGAGGAAACAGATCACGTTGCCAACATCTGTTGAATCATAGAAAAAGCAAGAGAATTCCAGAAAAAAAAAAAAAAAGCTACTGCTTCACTGACTACACTAAAGTTTTTGACTGTGTGGATTACAGCAAACTGGAAAATTTTTTAAAGACATGGGAATATCATAGCACCTTACCTGCCTCCTGAGAAACTTATACACCAGTCAAGAAGCAACTGTTAGAAACACATGGAGCAACAGACTGATTCCAAATTGAGAAAAGGTACCTCCAGGCTGTATAATGTCACCCTGCTTATTTAACTTATATGCAGAGTACATTATGGGAAATGCTGACCTGGATGAAGCACAAGCTAGAATAAAGATTTCTGAGAGAAATATCAAAAACCTCAGATAGGCAGATGACACCACTCTTATGGCAGAAAGCAAAGAGAAACTAAATAGCCTCTTAATGAAGGTGAAAGGAGAGTGAAAAAGCTGGCTTCAAACTCAACATTCAAAACACAAAGATTATGGCATCCCATCTTATTACTTCATGGCAAATAGATGGGGAAACAGTGGAAACAGTGACAGACTTTATATTGGGGGGGCTCCAAAATCACTGCTGATGGTGAATGAGGCCACAAAATTAAAACATGCTTACTCCTTGGAAGAAAGGCTACGACCAACTTAGACAGCATATTAAAAAGCAGAGGAATTACTTTATTGACAAAGTTCCATGTAGTCAAATGTATGGTTTTTCTAGTAGTCATGTATGGATATGAGAGTTGGACTGTAAAGAAAGCTGAGTGCCAAAGAATTGATGCTTTTGAGCTGTGGTGTTGGAAAAGTCTCTTGAGAGTCCCTTAGACTGCAAGATCAAACCAGTTAATCCTAAAGGAAATCAATCCTGATTCTTCATTAGAAGATCTGATGGTAAAGCTGAAGCTCTAATACTCTGGCCACTTGATGCAAAGAACCAACTCATTAGAAAAGACTCTGATGCTGGGAGAGATTGTAGGAAGGGGACGCCAGAAGACAAGATGGTTGGATGGCATCACTTACTCAATGGTCATGAGTTTGTGTAAGCTCCTGTCGATGGTGAAGGACAGAGAAGCCTGGTGTGCTGCAGTTCATGAGGTCGCCAAGACTCAGACATGGCTGAGCGACTGAACAACAGCAATATTGGAAATATTTGAAGGCTAGATACAGCAGGATTCCAAGTTGACCTCTTCCTGTACATGTCTGGTTCCACACAAGCTTCTGTCTCTAGTAAAGTAGCCTGCACTGCTTCCATGGTGTCCAAATCTCCCATAGGCAGGTAGCAAAACCCAGCAAAGGTCTTTGAGGCTAGACTTGAAACTAGCACAGCATTCACAAACCAGGGAAGATTCAAGGGACTGGAGCAAGACTCCATGTTTCACTGAAGGAGTTTTGTGTGTGCACTGGGAGGCACATAAATGGCAGCCATTTTTAATAAGAGTGCCTAAACTCTAGAATGGCTTTGAGGACTAATAGAGTTCAAAGCAAGTTGCCCCCAAATATGCCACTTTGGCCTATTGACTATTTTGAATTAAAGTTATTTGAGAACCAGCTGGTGTAAGAATGATGCTCTGACACTCCTTTATCCCCTCTAAAAGCAGAAAACATGTCTCATATATGAAAGATACTCTGTCTGCATGAAGAGGGAGAGAGACAACCTTACCCTGGAGACAAGGAATTCAGGATGAAGAAAACAATGTAAAGCAGCTCTGCTGAATTTCTTCACTAATTAGTATCCAAGCCTAAGTTTATTTGTCTTGTCCGTTTCTTCACAAATGTATTAAATCTTTGTCTAAAAGGCATGTAAGTATTAGTCGCTAAGTCATATCCAATCCTTTGTGACCCCATGGACTGTAGCCTACCAGCCTTCTCTCTCCATGGAATCCTCCAGGCCAGAATACTGGAGTGGGTGGCCATTCCCTTCTCTAGGGACCTTCCCAACCCAGGGATCTAACCCTGATCTTCCACACTGCAGGCCACATTACAATCTGAGCCACCAGGGAAGTCCAGTCTAAATGATGTAAATGCTGCCTGTTTTGTTCTTTTCTTTGATTTTCATATTTCCATGAACTCTTGTATATATAAAATTAAAATTTGATTTTCTCTTTAAGCCTGTCAATTTAATTATTATACTAACCAGAAAGGGAATTTTATTTTCCTTCCCAAGAGGACCAAATGAAATAATGCATAT
This sequence comes from Madoqua kirkii, assembly GCA_006408675.1. Taxonomy (NCBI): domain Eukaryota; kingdom Metazoa; phylum Chordata; class Mammalia; order Artiodactyla; family Bovidae; genus Madoqua; species Madoqua kirkii. Next base: position 25,193 of record SJYC01113490.1, read on the forward strand.
AAAGTTCCCAGCATTTTCCTTGGCACATATGCACTAAACAAATTATAATGAACATTACCTTTATTTCTTATTAATCTGAAAACTCCTTTAGGACATCAATATTTCTCAGCATAATACAGTATTTGATCAATTGAAAACCATTAATAATTACTATTTAATTAATATAGAATAAATGAATATTCTTATAAATATTTCTGTACTTTTAGAGCCTACCCATTGGCATGAAGTGGACAACACTTCAGCAACCTCAGTCTAAAATTATATGGAATGTATTGTCTTTCCTAAATTAACCAATATTTGAAAGAATGGATTTACTGTTTTCTTGCTTCAAACAGACACAGCCTCAGGGTAAAAAGTTAAAGTATCTTCCTTGTTCAGTGAGAAATATCTAAAGCTGGAAAACAAACGACACACCCTAAACTCACTGAACTAAATAAAGATGCCTATTCTTTTCAGCAAGCTAAGCAAAGAACAACACATGGGTGTAAAATTCCTTCAGGTAATTGGAATACAGGTTTTGTAAATGGCAAGAAGGGAAGAGCCAAAATGACATGAGCAGAAGGCAAGAATGTGTTCAAGTTATTTTTTTTTTAATATTTATGAAGTATGGGTAGTAGACCAAATCTGGTGAGCAACAACTGAATAGACATAGACGATCTTTTAAAAATCAGTTTAGAAATGAGAGAAGCACATCAAGAGTAGCTTCCGACGCTGCCTGCTCTGCCCACAAACTCCTCTCTTGCTCTTAAGGCTCCCATTTCTCCTGCAATATTGCTACGTGCTTGCTTCACTCTGGTTTCCGACTTCCTAGATAACCTTCTGCTTTCCATCTCACTCTCTCTTATTCATTGTAGAATAAATGTCTCAAAATTTAGGATTTCACTGTTCGCAAACCAGTAACAGATCTAGTAACCAGCTTCCCATCTCCGGAAAAAGGGTTGTTGTATGATTTGGGCTTCTTAAAGATGAAATAAATTGGTGTTAGAATTATAGTAACCATTACACATATGTTCATTCTCATTAAAAACATATGAACATAAACATTTGTTAAAGTTCATCAGTTCCTTCTCTTTCAAACATGAATATTTTCCATACAATAGATTTTATCTTCTTAAACAAAGAATATAGAGTATGAAATCAGATTGGTTGCATCTGATAGCTGCCCCCTGTCACTTATTAGCTGACTTTAAGCAAGTTATGTAAACTTTACAGGCTTCTGCTTCTTTATCTGCAAAATAGAGATCATGTATTACCATTTTTTATGGAGCTGTTAGGAGAATTTATTGAGCTAATGCATTTAAAACACTCAGAAATGTGTCTGAAGTTAGATTAAGTGATAGACGTTTTGTGCATGCTAAGTCACTTCAGTCCTGTCCAACTCTGTGTGGCCCTATGGAATGTAGTTCACCAGGTTCCTCTGTCCAAGGGATTCTCCATGCAAGAATACTGGAGTGGGTTGCTATGCACTGCTTCAGGGCATCTTTCTAACCCAGGGATCGAACTTGTGTCTCTTATGTATGAACTCAAACCATTTGACTCACCGATATGGATGAAACAATAGTATTTTGAGTATATTGACAATCTGTACTTATTACAGACTGGGGTTTTTTAAACCCCATTTAATTTTTGCTGTTCTGAATGTTATGCTTTTCTGCAAGAAAATGTATTGCCTTGAAAGCCTTCACATCTCCTGTCTGAAAGAGCAACTCTTCTCATTTATACTTGTCATTAAGGGTAAGGAAATCTTCTCAACAGAGACTAACCCACCAGGACACTTAATTAGAGCCACAACATGGTTTGTGTCAAAATTAATCAAACTTTGTGTTCAAAACAATCCCTTCTGAAGTATAATATCTTTTTATTTTGTGATAATTTTGATGGCATTGACAGATACTAATAACTTTCTTCTCAGGGATAAGTCTAAAGGCAGTTCTACCTGGCCAGGAAAGAGTTGATCTGTGTCATTAAGTCCTCAAGAAAATAGAGCTGAACCTAAACAATGCTGAATGTAGAATTCATTTATTACTTTAGTCAATTGTCCAATATGAAGTCATTTCTTTCCTCTTAAGTGTAGATTTTACCTATTAAAAGAAAAAAAATTAGAATAGTGGGAGTAGGTTTAGAGTATTATGCATAAAATGGAAAATGTCTTTCTTCTCTAGACAAACTACATTGCTGATCCCAGCATAACTCTGCTGCTGCTGCTGTTGCTGCTGCTAAGTCGCTTCAGTTGTGTCCGACCCTCAGCGACCCCATGGACTGCAGAGTTCCAGGCTCCTCCATCCATGGGATTTTCCAGGCAAGAGTACTGGAGTGGAGTGCCATTGCCTTCTCGTGTCTGGCTCCTTATGATCCCATGGACTGTAGCCTATCAGGCTCCTCCGTCCATGGGATTTTCCAAGCAAGAATATTGGAGTAGGTTGCCATTTTCTTCTCCACAGCATAACTCTAAGCAATTATAATAATAATTTATTAAAATAAAAGTGGCTAAAAAATAAACTAGTTATTTGGAAACACAGATATACATATTTGCCTTCAAAATATTGAGATTTTTTTTTCATAGTATTGAAAGAGTCATCGGTTCTAGATTTGGCTTCTGATGGGGCTCAAGGGGCTGCCCCCAAACATGCCACTTTGGCATACTGATTATTTTGAATTAAAGTTACTTAAGAAATAGCTGATGCAAGAGAAGCACTCTGAGCTCCTTGAAAGGAGAAAAGAAATCTCCTATATGAATGATCCTCTCCCTGTACTAGGAAGTAGAGAGACATCCTTATCACCTGAAATGGAGAATTTAGAAGCCAAGAAGGCTGTATACACAAACCTTGCTACTTCTTCACTAATTTGCTATTCCAAGCCCAAACTCTCTGTGTTTTCAATCTTCACAAATGTGTTGTTTCTTTATTTAAAAGGTAGAAAAGCTGCCGGTTCTGTTCACTTTTTAGGTCTTATGTCTAAAGGACCTTCACATGTACCAAATTATTTTTTTTCCCTGTTAACCTGTTTTGTATTAAGTTAATTATTTACTGACCCAAAGAACCAAGAAGAAGAGAAAGAAACTTTTTCTTCTCTGACACTTCCAATGTTGCCAAAAATTACTGTCATTTCACTGCTTGTAAAATGGGATAGACTTCCCCAGTGGCTCAGATGGGAAAGCGTCTGCCTACAGTGCAGAAGACCTGGGTTTGATCCTGGGTTGGGAAGATCTGTTGGAGAAGAGTTCAGAGTAACCATTTTTTTATTGGAGTATAATTGCTTTACAATGCTTTATTAATTTTTACTGTACAATGGAGTGAACCAGCTGTACATATACATATTTCTGCTCCCTTTTGGACTCTCTGAAACTATTCCCCATCTTACCCATCTAGATCATCACAGAGCACTGAGCTATAAATATACAGCAAATTCTATACAACACTATGCTATACAATAGGTTCCCACCAGCTATTTTACATATGCTCGTGTATTTATGTCAAACCTAATCTCCCAGTTCACCTCACCTTCCCCTTCCCTCCATCCTTCTCTACATCCTCAACTTTATTTATTCATCTGCACCATTTTTCTAGATTCCACATACATACATTAATTTACAATATTTGATTTTTCTGATTTACTTCACTCTATATGACAGACTCTTGGTCCAACCACATCTCTACAACCATTTTTAAAGAGATCATTCAGAAGTTTCAAACACAAGCTCTGCTCTTACCCCTTGACTCAAACTTAGATGAATAACTCATGCAGTTTTAAGAAAGACTAGGAGATATTGCCTACACTCAAGGGAGTACATGTATGGCTGACATTCAGATGTTCTAGTATCTGAAAAAAGAAGAGATATTGGGTACTAAAACTTAGTGAGCAGTTGATATCTCCAGGACATTTGAAGTTTTTTAGCTGCCATGCATCTATCCTTTATTCAGCATCATGAATTTTCTGCATAGAATCATATATTTTTCACTGTATCTAACTTTCAATTTGGTTTCTATTCTCTAACTCCAGAAGTGGGACATTTTACAGAGGTCATATTAATTAGAATAACTTTTTATTGCTGGTCCATTATTGGTTCTGGGATGGGTGTTAATTTTACTGAGGAACAAACAAATAGTCCTTGGACCTGAGCAGAAACTCCATTCTCCTTTCCATTTGAAGTGAGCACGAGACACAATTGTCTTGGAGCTCTTGGCAGTCATTTAAGTACCACATGGAGCCTAAGAATGAAGCCAATAGAGAGTAAAGCCAAATCAAAGAATAGAGATAGACACTATTTTAATTACCTTCCATGAGTCTTATATTCAATCTTATTTCAACTCACGTTTATCTCTAGACTTCTTAGCTATGTAAGCCAATGTATTGGCTTAAGATTTAATTGAGGTAAAACAATACAAGAAAACAGACAAGTGAGAAAATAAATCATTTTCTGGTAATTCTTTATAAATCTAAAATGTGGTAGAGTAATATTAATGTTTACCTCTGAGGATTTATTCCAAATATGTAATATTTTAGAATTTTTTCATGGGTTATAAAAGATATTTTCATCAGTTACACTCTTCAGTTCAGTTCAGTTCAGTTCAGTTGCTCAGTTGTGTCTGATTCTTTGCGACCCCATGAATCGCAGCATGCCAGGCCTCTCTGTCCATCATGAACTTCCAGAGTTCACTTAGATTCAACATCTCAAGTTTGTATAAGGTAGAGTAGGATTTCTCCTACTTTATGTAGGAGAAATACATCTTCTTTATGTATATCACTATCATCACCCAAAAATTTATGTTGAAATTATGTTTAATTATCCACTTCCACTGTGTGCTTAAAGCATCTTTATACCCCAAAGTCAGCAACGTCTGACATGTAGTAGGAGCTCCATGTACACTTTTTGATTAAGTAGGTTTTCTTTTTTTAGAGCAGCTTTAGTTTCATAACAAAATTGAGAAGGAAACACAAGAGTTCCCATATGCCCTTTGCTCCCACACTCACACATCATACCCAGTTGTAAACTTCATGGACCAAATTGGTACATTTATTACAGTCAATGAACTTACACTGATACATATTATCAGTCAAAGTCCATCGTTGACTCTTAGTCAGGTACATTCTATGAGTTTTGACAAATGTATAATGACACATATGTATGATTCTGGTATCATACATAGTATTCTCATTGCCCCTAAAATCCTCCATGCTCTATCTATTTATGCCTCATTCACCTCCAAACCTCTGGAAATTACTGGTTTTTCCCCCCCACTGTCTCCATAGTTTTGTCTTTTCCAGAATGTCATGTAGTTAAAATCATACAGTATATAGCATTTTTCAGAGATTTCTTTTACCTGTTAATATATTTTTAGGTTTTTTTCCTTGTCTTTTCATGACTTTGTAGCTCATTTCTTTTTAGCACCAAATATTTCATTATGAAGGTAAAAGACACTTGCTCCTTGGAAGAGAAACTATGACCAAACTAGACAGCATATTAAAAAGCAGAGATATTACTTTGCCAACAAAGGTCTATCTAGTCAAAGCTTTGGTTTTTCCAGTAGTTATGTATAGATGTGAGAGTTGGACTATAAAGAAAGCTGAGCACCAAAGAATTGATGCTTTCAAACTGTGGTGTTGGAGAAGACTCTTGAGAGTCCCTTGGAGTGCAAGGAGATCCTTCCTAAAGGAGATTTGCCAATCCTAACGGAAATCAGTCCATTCTAAAGGCAATCAGTCCTAAATATTCATTAAAAGCACTGATACTGAAGCTGAAACTCCAATACTTTGGCCACCTGATGCAAATAACAGACTCATTGGAAAGACCCTGAAGCTGGGAAAGATTGAAGGCAGGAGGAGAAGGGAACTAAAGAGGATCAGATGGTTGGATGGCATCACCGACTCTCTGCACATGAATTTGAGTAAGCTCAGGGAGTTGGTGATGAACAGGAAAGCCTGTTGTATTGCAGTCCATGGGGTCACAAAGAGTTGGACACAACTGAGCGACTGAACTGAACTAAATATTTCATTGTCTGGATTGTCAGTTTATTTATCCATTCACCTACTGAAGGACATCTTGTTACTTCCAGGTTTTGGCAATTATGAATAAAGCTCCTATAAATAATCATGTGCAGATTCTTGTGTGGATATAATTTTTTGGATCCCAGTGTTGACTCATTTACTAAAATTTCATGACCCTAAAAAAATAAGTACTGAAAGTCATTTTCTTCATTTAAAATATTGAGACAGCAGCACATAAATCACTGTCTTATTAGAAAGATTAAATTAGATAACACAAGTGAAAGCACTAGCAAAAATCTGGGTCTATTAAGCAATCATTAAAAAACCTACTTCATTTATCTTTTAAATTAAAGTAAAACATAAAATGTGGGAATTTGAACTTAATAAT
>SJYC01113494.1:0-11432 GCA_006408675.1 Madoqua kirkii
GTGTCCCACTCTTCTCAACCCCATGGACTGCAGCCTACCAGGCTCCTCCATCCATGGGATTTTCCAGGCAAGAGTACTGGAGTGGGTCACCATTGCCTTCTCCCTGCATAGTATGATCGAATTATTATTAGAAACAAAAGCACATTTGCAGATTGTTAAGTAAAGAGATGAAAACAATGATTAAGGAGAAATGGAGAGATGGGTAAAATCAGAGAAAAGATGGAAATATTATACCTGCTTGTAAAGGGAAAAGAGTGTGACCTGAAGATGAACTGGAGCTTGTGAGAAAGGGCTTCATCTTTCTCTTTATATCATGCAAAAAGAAAATATTGAAAACAAATTTAGTTTACTCTATTCCATTTTTTAAATAGTTTAAGTGATGAATTTATTAATTAAAAGTCTAAGATATTAACACTGTTATTTTTGTGAAGTTGGATCAAAGGTAATTTATCTCATTATTTATACTGATCTGTATTTTTTACATTTTCTACAATAAGCGTACGCATTAAATAAAATTATATAAGAAGCTTTCTTAACAAAACCTGAGAAAGCAATGAATAGTATTTTTAAATCTGAAAGTAGTATGATTTTATCTCCAATCTCATTTATCTTTAAAGTAAATGGATTGTTATGCAGGTCATAATTTTGTGTCTAATTGCCACTTATGTATATTTCTAGCACTGGAATCAAAATAGATGTAATAAAGAAAATTTTTGTATCTTCTGCATAAATTATTAGAAAATGTCCCTCTGAGTTTCTCTGTCATCAAGTGTAGATGCAATGTTTATATTTTAAGTGTCTATTAGAATAATGTGAAGTTTTATCTTGTTACCCCCACAGTGCCTGGACTTGTGTTAGGCATATGTAAGTTTAATAAAAGTTTATTGAACAACAGCATAATTGAATAACTATTAAACTCAAATCAATTTTTAAAAGAAAGTTTAATTCCTCTAGGGAGCTTTTTTCTGAAACTAAATTTTACAGCTTAAGGGAAATATCCATTTTGGAGTTGAACTCTTTATGACTGGAACTGCATGGGGTGTGGTGATAAATATGTTTCCTTAAGGTTCCCTTTGTCTAACTGTTAGCAGCTCACCAGGTGGCTGCAACTGTGGAAAAATATTTAGTTCTTTAAACATTTCAGTCAATGCGGTAGTTATTTAAACAGTGACAAATAGCAAACATTTCTCCATAGTTTATAGCCTTTTTCCTTAATAGGTTTTCCAGTGAGAGTGAAAGGTCCTATTTAGTCAACATTTAGTCAATGTTATTTTTCTAATTATCCAATATGACTAATTTAAAATGTCTTAACTTTTAATCAAATTATCTTTTCACCACAGCATGACTACTTTTTCAAACACATAGTTTAATATCTCTCAGTGTATTAAAGTGTTCAAAATCAGCTTTCTTTTACATTGTACATTTAGACTACATTATTGATTGCCATGTTCTGATCTAAACCTATATTAAAACAACCTTGTCTTTTATAGCTCTCCAATTATATATTATTAATATATGTGAAACATGAGACTTTTTGCCCTTTGCTTTCATCACTTCTCCATGTTAAAACAATTTTAATCTTTACTTGTTAAAATTTCCCTAGTCCTGTCAAATGCCATTTCTCCATGGAGCTTAATTATTTCTTATTCAAAAGTGATTTTTCCTTCCTTTGAAGATTCATAATACTGTCTTTTATTTACATTTGAATATGGCTTTATATTTTATGACCTGTTTCATCTATTATTTCTGTTGAGCTTCTATTATTTATTTATATTCACCAATTTATTCAGTAAGTACTGAGTGCACCTGTCAAGTACCATTTCTGAGCATTGAAGAAATCATAGTGAACATGAAGAGGTCCCCATCTTAAGGAGTTTGTTATCTGAGTTTTGCATTTAGTATATTTCTACTTATGCTGAAGTTACTCTGGTCTTCCAATATTAGAATTAAAACATCTTGAAGAAAGAGATTTAGTCATAGGATAAATCATCTTCGTCATATTTACCCCTTTGCTCATCAGAGGGTGTTCTACTTCTGTATGCATCATAACATCTATTTGATGAATGAATAATCATGCCTATATAATATTTTATCCTTTGCCAAATACACTGTAATACATCATCTCTTTTAATTTTCACCACAACTGTGTAAGATATATATATATATATATATATATATATATTTAACTCTATTTTAAAGAGCTTAGTTAAATTCCTGTGTTCATTCACTGACACCTTAAAGTATATAGAAAATTTCCTAAGTTTTCATATATTGTACAAACTGTAAAAATCTGTTATTCAATGGGCAAGAAATCAGAAGTTATATAGGTTAAACAGCATGGTCATTTTTCTCCTTAAATAGAAAATGTAAGATTGCTAAGACTATCAAAGTTATTTACAATAGGAATAAATGCCAAATAACTAGGCATTTTCAAAGTATTTCTCAAAGAATGGCCGTGAAAAAGCATGGAAATAGGAACTGCTGAGATAGATGCACAGTGTGATAGGCATTCAGTAAGTGTAATGTCATTATCATTATTGCCAATACTTGACCTTGTGATTACTACAGAACATACAGAGAATAGTTTAGCTTTTATAATTATATTTTAAAATGTCAATGATTGTAGAATACATCCAGTGCAGGATCAAGAAATTCAGTCATTGAATTAGTTCACAGATAAGGGCTGAATACTAGCTTCTTAAGATTAGAGATGTCTCATTTTTCTATATAACTCATAGCTTTCCTGATATCACACTTAAAAAAAAAAATTTTTTTAATCACACTTTTCTTGGTCCCTAGTATCAACTCTCCATTTCTCAAGCTTGTCCTTCCAAACTTCATGTGACTGTGAAAAGTGGAAGTTCTCACAGTTCTGTGCCAAACCTCTTGTCTTCTGACTTATTTTTCTACAAACGTAATAATAATCTCACACATAATTTTAAGTGCAAGCCCATAGGTACATTAATTGCCAGGTTTCAGAGCTAGCACTGGCTCATTTTCTGAGCTTCAACTTGTAGAATGACTTGGGGGCTAACTTACAATATAAATTTTCAAAAAAAAAATCTTTATAGCCCATTCTGACAGATATTGTAATTGCACCAAGTCATAGAGTGCTGTGTCGGCTATTGAAAGACATTGTATTTTTCTTCAAGTGAAATGGTGAAAGCAAAGGATTGATATGACAGTGTCTGTATTTTGGCTGTTGTGGTGACAGAGGACTATATATGTGGTGGTGGGGGTCGGGGGGTAAAGTCAGGGAGAGGAAAGTTAAAGAAAGTAAGTATGGATCATTTAGTAGTTTAGCCATAATCCAGGAAAGGACTGATAGCTGATGCCACTTAGGCCAAGGTAACAGCAGTCAAAGTGAGACAAGTCCTGATTCTAAATATATCAGAGATTAAGCAGATAGAGTTTGCTGATACAAGTATTACAAAAAGAGAATAATTAAGGATGAATCTAATTTTGCTAGCCACATATGGAATCATTACTGAGATAGGGAAATCTGCAGGAAAAGTAGCTGGAGGTGGGTAGGAAGTGGCTATGATGGGTTCCACTTTGGACTTGTTTAGTTTTAGGTGCCCATTACATATCCAAGAAGGAGATACGCAATATGTATTTGAATATTTGACTCTCGAGTTGAAGAGACATGTTCAAATTGAAATATAGATATGGGAGTTACCAGGTAGATTTCAAAGCCTTGAGATTTGATGAAATACCTTTTCATGTGACAAATAGCAAACATTTCTCCATAGTTTATAGCCTTTTTCCTTAATAGGTTTTCCAGTGAGAGTGAAAGGTCCTATTTAGTCAACATTTAGTCAATGTTATTTTTCTAATTATCCAATATGACTAATTTAAAATGTCTTAACTTTTAATCAAATTATCTTTTCACCACAGCATGACTACTTTTTCAAACACATAGTTTAATATCTCTCAGTGTATTAAAGTGTTCAAAATCAGCTTTCTTTTACATTGTACATTTAGACTACATTATTGATTGCCATGTTCTGATCTAAACCTATATTAAAACAACCTTGTCTTTTATAGCTCTCCAATTATATATTATTAATATATGTGAAACATGAGACTTTTTGCCCTTTGCTTTCATCACTTCTCCATGTTAAAACAATTTTAATCTTTACTTGTTAAAATTTCCCTAGTCCTGTCAAATGCCATTTCTCCATGGAGCTTAATTATTTCTTATTCAAAAGTGATTTTTCCTTCCTTTGAAGATTCATAATACTGTCTTTTATTTACATTTGAATATGGCTTTATATTTTATGACCTGTTTCATCTATTATTTCTGTTGAGCTTCTATTATTTATTTATATTCACCAATTTATTCAGTAAGTACTGAGTGCACCTGTCAAGTACCATTTCTGAGCATTGAAGAAATCATAGTGAACATGAAGAGGTCCCCATCTTAAGGAGTTTGTTATCTGAGTTTTGCATTTAGTATATTTCTACTTATGCTGAAGTTACTCTGGTCTTCCAATATTAGAATTAAAACATCTTGAAGAAAGAGATTTAGTCATAGGATAAATCATCTTCGTCATATTTACCCCTTTGCTCATCAGAGGGTGTTCTACTTCTGTATGCATCATAACATCTATTTGATGAATGAATAATCATGCCTATATAATATTTTATCCTTTGCCAAATACACTGTAATACATCATCTCTTTTAATTTTCACCACAACTGTGTAAGATATATATATATATATATATATATATATATTTAACTCTATTTTAAAGAGCTTAGTTAAATTCCTGTGTTCATTCACTGACACCTTAAAGTATATAGAAAATTTCCTAAGTTTTCATATATTGTACAAACTGTAAAAATCTGTTATTCAATGGGCAAGAAATCAGAAGTTATATAGGTTAAACAGCATGGTCATTTTTCTCCTTAAATAGAAAATGTAAGATTGCTAAGACTATCAAAGTTATTTACAATAGGAATAAATGCCAAATAACTAGGCATTTTCAAAGTATTTCTCAAAGAATGGCCGTGAAAAAGCATGGAAATAGGAACTGCTGAGATAGATGCACAGTGTGATAGGCATTCAGTAAGTGTAATGTCATTATCATTATTGCCAATACTTGACCTTGTGATTACTACAGAACATACAGAGAATAGTTTAGCTTTTATAATTATATTTTAAAATGTCAATGATTGTAGAATACATCCAGTGCAGGATCAAGAAATTCAGTCATTGAATTAGTTCACAGATAAGGGCTGAATACTAGCTTCTTAAGATTAGAGATGTCTCATTTTTCTATATAACTCATAGCTTTCCTGATATCACACTTAAAAAAAAAAATTTTTTTAATCACACTTTTCTTGGTCCCTAGTATCAACTCTCCATTTCTCAAGCTTGTCCTTCCAAACTTCATGTGACTGTGAAAAGTGGAAGTTCTCACAGTTCTGTGCCAAACCTCTTGTCTTCTGACTTATTTTTCTACAAACGTAATAATAATCTCACACATAATTTTAAGTGCAAGCCCATAGGTACATTAATTGCCAGGTTTCAGAGCTAGCACTGGCTCATTTTCTGAGCTTCAACTTGTAGAATGACTTGGGGGCTAACTTACAATATAAATTTTCAAAAAAAAAATCTTTATAGCCCATTCTGACAGATATTGTAATTGCACCAAGTCATAGAGTGCTGTGTCGGCTATTGAAAGACATTGTATTTTTCTTCAAGTGAAATGGTGAAAGCAAAGGATTGATATGACAGTGTCTGTATTTTGGCTGTTGTGGTGACAGAGGACTATATATGTGGTGGTGGGGGTCGGGGGGTAAAGTCAGGGAGAGGAAAGTTAAAGAAAGTAAGTATGGATCATTTAGTAGTTTAGCCATAATCCAGGAAAGGACTGATAGCTGATGCCACTTAGGCCAAGGTAACAGCAGTCAAAGTGAGACAAGTCCTGATTCTAAATATATCAGAGATTAAGCAGATAGAGTTTGCTGATACAAGTATTACAAAAAGAGAATAATTAAGGATGAATCTAATTTTGCTAGCCACATATGGAATCATACTGAGATAGGGAAATCTGCAGGAAAAGTAGCTGGAGGTGGGTAGGAAGTGGCTATGATGGGTTCCACTTTGGACTTGTTTAGTTTTAGGTGCCCATTACATATCCAAGAAGGAGATACGCAATATGTATTTGAATATTTGACTCTCGAGTTGAAGAGACATGTTCAAATTGAAATATAGATATGGGAGTTACCAGGTAGATTTCAAAGCCTTGAGATTTGATGAAATACCTTTTCAAGTAAGGATAGACAAGAAAAGTGAACCCAACTTCTTTGTGACTTACCTGTTGACACCATTGAGAACAGACTTTGATCAGAATGGAGAGACCACATAAGCCAATGCAATTTGTTGATGTTAACTTGAATATTAATATGTCACCGACTAATGAATAAGAAAATCTGAAAAAAAATCAGATCATCATTGGATAGTTATGTACATATTTATTTCCTTGAAGCTAGAGATTATATATTTTTATTAATCTTGAAAGTATTGAATGTCCAAAAATTGTGGGGTTAAACTGAATTGGAAAATGTTCCTATAGCAAATGCAGTTGATGCCCATTCAGATCACCTTTGCAGGTCTGATTCACACCTGCCTCAGCTATTGCAGTGCTGGTACTCACTGTTCAAATCTGCACTCTTCCTTGAGGTTCATCCTTGGTTAGTGAGAACTACTTTACAGGGAGATTCCTGGAAGATTATGCCTCTCTACAGGGCCACCAGTAAGCCCTTGGCTGACTTATGGAGAGCATAATAACTCAGGACCTTGTCCAGTGTAATTTATGTGCCAGAACTCCTGGTAACTTCTGGCCTGGGTTACATTTACCCTGAAAACACATCTCTGCATAGCTTTTTCCCCTGCCTGATCACTCAGGTTTCTCCATCACTAAGTCACTTGCATAAGGATTTCTGCCATTTATTACTAAGTAACTGGACCTAAGATAATAGCCACAGATACAGATATCTGAACCCTAAAACATTTCTCTAATCTAAGTGCATTGGCACTTAATCTCTAAATTATTAATCATCCTTTGATTGATTTTGAGGAGTGGACTGGAGAAGAGTTTCTCTTCTGTGTATCCCTCTCAGGCTTAAAAATATAAAAACAGGACAAAGAGTCATCACTCTTTCTCCCCATTTACCACCTCATCACAATTCCATTTTTTTTTTCCAAGATAGGCAGGTACACTTAGTTGAATGCTTGGACATATATGCTGTCTAAATTATATGAAGAATACTACACAGGGACTTTAGGAAACCTTTGTAATATATTAAAGCCTCTGGTATTTAGTTAAAGATTCACTGTGCTATTATGAGAAATACTTATTTTGATAGAAAGAGCCAATATCCTGTGCCTCAACCTAATGATTTTCCTTTTAATCTTTCTCTCAGTAAATCATGGGTCAATATGTTCTGTCCAATTGACCATCTGTTCACAAGCCTGTAATGTGCAACTTGTGCCCTGCGCTGCTTACAGTGTCAAAAGATATCACACTCAAATTTCTCTTCTTGGGAAGGGAGGTGAAGAGAAGGTGAGAGCGATCAAGGAGGGAAGAGAAAAAGGTCTGTGGGAGAAAGGATGACTGAGTACGACAGGTTGCCACAAAGCTGAAAGCGGAGAACCAGGACATGCCATCTAACAGGTGGCCTACACGGAACTTCTTTCCTTGCCCCAAAGAATCTGTCCAGTTAGGAGAATAATTAGAACTGAAAATATCTGCCTTGGCGATGTTCATATACATGTCCTAAGTTAAATGAAAGAAAACTAAAAGAGCTCGCGTTGTGAGAAGACAGTGTGCAGATGGTAACTTGGTGAGGACAGAGTGTGAATGCTTTCATGTTGTTAAAGGTTAGACGTAAAGAAAGGCTTCGCTGGCAAGCTTAACAATGTCAGTGATTCTGCAGAGGCAGCTTGTCTGGTTCTGCCCGCTGTATGGCATCATGCGGTGACTGGTTGGAGCAAGCGGCTCTTTTTCATTAGTGTTTTTTAGTCTCTGCTCTGCTAATGTAAAGGAAAATCTATTTTTACCTTCTCATCTGTTTCATTGATATTTAATGACACGTAGTTCATCTTTCGGTACAACTGGAGATATGACTTCTCTCAGGATTATTTGTTTCCTTTTTTGTCTCATCTACACTGAACAATGAGATCATCAGAATCATCTTACACTAATTTAATGATGATGTAAATTTATTGGCATTTTCCCCTTCAGGTGGCAGGACTCAAAGTGAAGCTCGGGAACCTCTGGAGAGAAACATTTTCTTCTCTTTGTAGGCCAGCCTGTTACACTCCACAGCCACCTGCCTGCTATTCATTCTCTCTGCCTGGAAGATAAAATAACACGCTTTTCTCTCTGTTGCTGTGCACGTTGGTGTTCAGAAGGTGGCATGCTGAGAGAACCTGCCCTTTCCTAAAGTAAATATTAGAAGTTTCAGGAAAAGGTGCCAGGTCTTTTAAAAAATCTCAGCTTCTCTAATAGGAAATGTGAGGGACCTGAGGAGAAGACCACCAGCAACCCCCCAGGGAACAATATATTTCCTCACCTTCTTTAACAATATATTTCCTCACCATCAGCTTTCCAAGAAAGACAACATATGTCATATTACATAAAAAGACACAACATTATTTCTCTATACAGTTCTGTCCTGGAAACTCTTCTAGTAATCAGATCTGAAGGTCCTTGTTTTCCATTAATTCTAGAACTGACCTAAGTCATGAGGTCCAGCTTTTATATTTTTCAAAATTTAAAATCCTTCTGAATCCTCTCAATCCTGCAATAGAAAGATGTTAACAATAATAACCTTGAGTGTATTTGTTCCTGAGGTTATGTTCCTCACATCTCTTCAAATCCTTTTGATTTTCATCTCCACTAAGTGAGTACTTATGAAGGCAGAAGACAAAAAAAACTCGTGACCAAGGTCAAAAGGGGGAAGTTCTACTCAGTAGCCTTTAATATATTTAAGCTGCTTACAATATCCCAGGCACTGTGCCAAGTGTATATATATATATATATATATATATATATATATATGTTAATTCACTTTATCCTCACCTATTAAAATATAGGTATATTTCTGTACTCTCTTACCTGAATTGAAGATTAATATCCAAAAAGGATAAACAACTGGCCCACAAATACACACAGATAGCAAATGGCAAAGCTGAGTCTGAATCCAGAAAGCCTGACTCCAGACACTTTATGCTCAATTATGAATTTGAGATAGAAGTTCTTACCCCTCAAACAAGGAGGACATTTCTTTCATTCATGTCTTATTGTCAGAATTCACACAAATTTTACTTGTGACATCTTTCATTGTTTCAGTTTTAAAAAAACAAACACTTTCTTACCTGACTTTTTCATTAACAAATGAGATGCTGTTGCATTTTTTTAAATCAATTTCCAGAATTTCGATGAATTGAAATATGTGGGCACAGCATATCAAATTTTCTGTCCATACTTAGATGCAAATTTGATGTGGAAATGAAGACCAGCTGGTGATAGAACAAATGAATAAATGTATATGTATATTTGGTGGTCCTTCATTGTGCATGCCCAGGAACTGGATCTGGCATAGCTTAAGAAGAATGGCAAGGTTACTTTCCCCTAATTAAAATCATTCCATGGCTTTATATTGTCAGAAATATAAAGCTCCTACTGTGGATAATACAGTCTTTCACAATCAGCTAATTCTGTAGCTTATTTAACTCTAGTCATACCTCACATCACCTCCAGACACATACCCTATGCGTTAGTTGGTTCTGATTTTTTACTAAATTCTTGTTCATGTCCAGGGCACTCTTATAACTCTCTTGTTTATGATACTTTATGTAGGCATATTAGAAGCAGAAACTGTATTAGAGACAGAGACTGTGTATCTTCTAAGGTTGACAGTTCCCACGTGTGCATTTTCAAATGTCCCTTACTGTCACCCCATCACGACTTCCTACTCTCTACAGTTTTTCAGAGTTGGAGGAAAAGTGTGATTTTACTGCCTCTTCCCATCATTTAGAATTATTGTGATATTGCAGCCATAACTCCTCCCCCTATCAAATGGTACCATCAATATGTGATTTCCCTAAGAAGACAGATTATCCTTTCAATAGACCATTGAGGTATAGATGATTTACAATGTTATGTTAGTTTCAGGTGTACAGCAAAGTGATTCAGATATATATATATATATAGATAGATAGATAGATTTCAGATTCTTTTGCCATTTATATCCTTACAGAATATTGAGCAGAGTTCCCTTTGCTACATTATAGGTCTTGCTGGTTATGTATTTTACATATAGTAATGTGTTTATGTTAATCTCAATCTCCCAATTTATCCTCCCCACCACTTTTTTCCTTTGGTAACCATGTTTGCTTTTTAAGTCTGTGGGTCTATTTCTGTTTTCAATGTAAATTAACTTTTTTTTTTTTAGATTCCCTATATAAGTGAGATCATATGATATTTATCTTTCTCTCTTTGGTTTACTTCACTTAGTACGATGACCTCTAGGTCCATCTAGTAAATATTTTCATAAAAATAAGTATTTTCATAAATATAAATATGAAATATCCTTACTCCATTTTTTAAATTATTTACAATGAGAAGAATTTTCCTTAATTAAAAAAAATGCTTATACTTGTTCAAATGTAGCAAAACCACTTTTCACCTCTCTGTCAAGGCCTCTGTATTAATACAGATTTCTTACAAAATATAACCTGATATTTTGTTACAGGTTAAGACTTTATTGAGAGGTACAATCCCAAGGCATTAAGGGTTAAAGGAGAAAAGATAAATCAGTTAAAGTGTATGTATTTCCAAGCTATCTGTGATACGGTTATATGAAGCATGTAGAAGAACTTGAAGGAAACCTTGGGGCTTTGCAACAGTCACCAAAAGAAAGAAAGGAAGATTTATATTCAGACTTCTTGATTCTGAATCCTGCTTGTCAGTTCACTTCAGTCATTCAATCGTGTCCGACTCTTTGTAACCCCATGGACAGCAGCACGCCAGGCCTCCTTATCTATCACCAACTCCCAGAGTTTACTCAAACTTATGTCTGTTGAGTGGGTGATAACATCCAACCATCTCATCCCCTTCTCCTCCTGCCTTCAATCCTTTCCAGCATCGTGGTCTTTTCCAGTGAGACAGTTCTTTTCATCAGGTGCCCAAAGTATTGGAGTTTCAGCTTCAACATCAGTCCTTTCATGAACATTCAGGACTATTTCCTTTAGTATTCACTGGTTGGATCTCCTTGCAGTCCAAGGGACTCTCAAGAGTCTTCTTTAATACCACAGTTCAAAAGCATCAATTCTTTGGTATTCAGGTTTCTTTATATTTCCAACTCTCACATGCATATATGTGAATGTGAAGTAGCTCAGTCGTGTCCAACTCTTTG
>SJYC01113497.1:0-10122 GCA_006408675.1 Madoqua kirkii
CTGGATGGCATCACGGACTCGATGGACGTGAGTCTGAGTGAACTCCGAGAGATGGCGATGGACGGAGAAGCCTGGCGTGCTGCAGTTCATGGGGTCACAAAGAGTCGGACACGACTGAGCGACTGAACTGAACTGAACTGAATGATTCTTTACCACTGAGCCACTGGGGAAGTTCCTAGGATTACACACACAACTGAGTGAAAAAAGAAGAACAAAAGTATTGGTTACATTCAACAACATTAATGAATCTCAAAAACAAACTGAGTTTGAAATTATAGAGAAGGCAAAACTAATCTATAGCGAAAGAGAGCTGATTAGTGCTGGCCTTGAGCCAGAAGTGAAGGTAATTAAGAGACATGAAGGCTTGTTGGGTCATATGATAATTTTATTCCTAGTTTTTTAAGTAATCTCCATGTTGCCTTTCATAGTGACTGTATCAATTTACATTTCCACCAACAGTACAAGAGGCTTCTCTTTTTTCTACTCCCTCTCCAACATTTATTGTTTGTAGGTTTTTTGATGATAGCCATTCTGACCCATGTGTGGTGATATTTCATTGTAGTTTTGATTTGCATTTCTCTATGAGTCAAATATCTTTTCATGTGTCTGTTGAGAGAAATGTCTGTTTAAGTCATTTGCCCACTATTTGATTGGATGGTTTGTTTTAAGGCATGTATGCAAAATCTAAGATGAAACTGATGAATCCATTTACAGGGAAGCAATGGAGACATAGACATAGAGAACAGAGTTACGGACCCTGGGTGGGGGGAGTAGTGGGTGGGATGAATGGAAACAGTAACATGGAAACACAAACATTACCATATGTAAAATAGATAGCCAGTGGGAATTTGCTATATAACTCAGGGAACTCAAACCAGGGCTCTGTGACACCTACAGGCATGTGTTGAGGTGGGAGAAAGCTTCAAGAGGTAGGGGACATATGTACATATATGTCTGATTCTTCTTGATGTGTGGCAAAAACCAACACAATATTGTAAAACAATTATCCTTCTATTAAAAATAAATTTTAGAAAGAGAGATGAAGGAAATTTCAGGGGTAATGGAAACATTATATCTTGATTGTGGTAGCATTTTCAACTAATTTCATAACGGCATTCTTCAAACATTTTATTGCAAGTTAAATAGCCCTTAATAAAGTTGACTTTTTAAAAACTCAAACACTGTTTCCAAAACATTAATCACATTTGCAGAGCATTTGGACATCAGAGTAATCTGTTCTTTCATTTGTCTAAATATATCATAAATCTATATTCTACAATTCAAAATCACTTTGATATCCAAGTAGCTACTAACAGTTTCTCAAAGTGCTATAGAATCTAAGCCATGTATCAGATTGCTTCACAGAATATAAGCTTGATAGCAAAATCAAGTATTGACTTAGTGCTTTTCACAAAAGTTTCTCACCTTCCAAGAATATAGGTGCTCTGCAATTTTTTCCCATTTCAGAACTTATCAAATTTGAAGAATTTCTGATTCTCATGAAGTCTATTTATTAATGTTTTATAATGAACTACTAAGAGATTAACATCAAGGGACTGGTTTGCTTCAGATATAAATATTATGAGAAAATGTTCAGTGAAGGACATAGCTGAAAATTCTTAAATTCAATATCATTAATTCTGAGTGTTCTTAGAAACACAAATTACCCTCTTGAGATTGAATAGTATCTATATATTCCATTTTGTTTCCATTACTTTGTTTTCAGTTGTGAGTAACAGTGGAATTGTTAAAACTCAAAGCAGATTCAAAAATAGATTTTTATTGTTGCAAAGGAAGTTAGAAACAGGAATTGTGGTTTTGAAAACATTGTATGTATTTTACCATGAATTTGCTTAATAATTTTGTTTACTATTTGTAATTAGCACTACTGGCACTTAGGCATGATTTCAGAGACAGAATGGAACTGGTAGTTTTGTGATTTATTGATATTTAAGTTTGAAGGAAAGTTTTGGGTCTGAGAAAGTGATGCAAATTATATTAAGGCAAATAATGTAGTCTGCACACCAAGGTGAAAAAATGCTCCTTGGAAGTTTATTTGGTCCTTAGAATGCTCTGTGGGCCTCAGCAATAAAAACATAAAGGGTAGTCTTCAAAAATGGTAACTCCACTTTAAAAAGATTTAAATTTAGTTCACATATTGATTTATCAGTACTAAGTCAGTGTTCTTAAACCTTTGTGCACTGTAACCAAAGAACAGAATGTATTTTACAAGGCAACCCTGTGTGCACACAACACACACACTTCTGAAATAAGCATTTCACTGGTAGTCAGATGGTAAAGCACCTGCCTACAATGTGGGAGACCCAGGTATAATCCCTAGGTTGGGATGATCTCCTGGAGAAGGAAATGGCAACCCACTCCAGTATTCTTGCCTGGAAAATCCCTTGGATGGAGGAGCCTGTAAGCTACAGTTCATGGCGTCACAGAGTTGGACACAACTGAGAGAATTCACTTCACTTTTTTGGTCTTTTTTTAAATTTTTTTAAATTTTTCAGCTGTACCTCATGAGCATCTGGGATCTTAGTTTTCCAACCAGGGATTGAATGTGCAGGCTCTCTACAGAGTCTTAACCACTGGACTGTCCTAGAAGTCCCCAAACTTGGGTCATTCTTAAAATGTGCAATATTTTCTGTTCTATTCTAGCCTCTGTCTTTGTTTTTAAATATTTGTTTCCTCCAATCTCAGTAAATAAAATTCATAGTTAAACCACAGTTTGAAAAACTGTGCTAAAGATCTAGGTATGAGCTTTTGAATGGTCGTGTTGGAGAAGACTCTTGAGAGTTCCTTGGACTGCAAGGAGATCCAATCAGTCCATTCTAAAGATCAGTTCTGGGTGTTCTTTGGAAGGAATGATGCTAAAGCTGAAACTCCAATACTCTGGTCACCTCATGTGAAGAGTTGACTCATTGGAAAAGACTCTGATGCTGGGAGGGATTGGGGGCAGCAGGAGAAGGGGACGACAGAGGATGAGATGTCTGGATGGCATCACTGACTCAATGGACGTAAGTTTGGGTGAACTGCAGGAGTTGGTGATGGACAGGGAAGACTGCCGTGCTGCAATTCATGGGGTCGCAAAGAGTCAGACACGACTGAGTAACTGAACTGAACTGAATGATGATTATTAATTGGACTATTCAGGGTTCTTTAGAAAAATAGAACCCAAGGAGATGCATAGATTTATTATAACAATTGGCTTACACACTTATAGAGGTTAAGAAGTCCCATAGTCTCTCTGCAGGCTGGAGAACCAGGAAAGCTGGTATTATAATTCAGTCCAAGTTTGAAGGTCTGAGAAGAGGGGCTGGGGAACACTGGTGTGAGTCCGAGGGTCAAAAGACCCAAGAACCAAGAACTCCAGCGTCTGAAGGCAGAAGACAGATGACTCAGCTTAAGAAAAGATAGAGAAAATTCTCCCTTCACCTTTTTATTCTATTTAGTCCTCAAGGATTTGGATGATACCTGCTCATATTAGTGACAGCTGATCTTCTTTACTCAGTTTACTGATTTCAACATTGATCTGTTCCAGAAATACCATCACAGACACACTGAGATACATTGTTTTGTCAACTCTCTGAGTAACCCTGAGCCCCAGTCAAGTTGATACATAAAATTAACCATCAAGTAAATTTAATCCAAGTATTCATTATTCTGAATGGAAATTGGAAAATGGACAAACAGTTGAATTTGGTTCAGTCACTTAGTTGTGTACAACTCTTTATGACCCCATGAACTGCAGCACTCCAGGTCTCCCTTTCCATCACCAACTCCTGGAGTTCACTCAAACTCACATCCATCGAGTCAGTCATGCCATCCAGCCATCTCATCCTCTGTCATCCCCTTCTCCTCCTGCCCCCAATCCCTCCCAGCATCAGAGTCTTTTCCAATGAGTCAACTGTTTGCATGAGGTGGCCAAAGTATTGGAGTTTCAGCTTTAGCATCATTTCTTCCAATGAACACCCAGGACTGATCTCCTTTAGAATGGACTGATTGGATCTCCTTGCAGTCCAAGGGACTCTCAAGAGTCCTCTCCAACACCACAGTTCAAAAGCATCAATTCTTCAGCACTCAGCTTTATTCACAGTCCAACTCTCACATCTGTACATGACTACTGGAAAAACCATAGCCTTGACTATATGGAACTTTGTCGGCAAAGTAAGTCTTTACTTTTCAATATGCTGTCTAGGTTGGTCATAATTTTCCTTCCAAGGAGTAAGTATCTTTTAATTTCATGGCTGCAATCACCATCTGCAGTGATTTTGGAGACCTGGAAATGGCCCAAAAGAGCTAAACTTTACAGTTCTATTGTTATCCAGATCCTGTGCTAGACAGTTTAAACATGTGATGTCATGCAACTTTCTATTACTATAAAAGAAGAGGAAAGGGCCCTGATAGTCTTGGATGATGTAGAACTATATATTCCAAATTTATAAACTAAGTCTTTAAAGTTTCAGGTTTCTCTGAAATAGTCTTCATTTTTAAACACTGCCTATTAGAAAAGGTAGCTGGAAACAAATTCCTGTAAAATGCTGACAAACATTAAAAATTAACATATAATGGATGCTTACTGTATACTTTCCTGGTAGCTCATCTGGTACAGAATCTACCTACAATGCAGGAGACCCCAGTTCAATTCCTGTGTCAGGAATATTCCCTGAAGAAGGGATAGGCTACCCACTCCAATATTCAGGTTTATCTGGTGGCTCAGAAAGTAAAGAAGCCACCTGGAATGCAGGAGATCTGGCTTTGGTATCTGGGTTGGGAAGATCCCCTGAAGAAGGATGGCAACCCACTCCAATATTCTTGCCTGGAGACTCCCATGGACGAGGAGCCTGGCAGGCTCCATGGGGTGTATAGGGTTACAAAGAGTCAGATGCAACTAAACAATGTTCATTTTCACTTCACATTTTACTTTTTATACTTACTTTCAAAAGAATGAAAGTATTAACAGCTTCTTTTGTTTCATTCTTTAATTCATTAAAAATTCTACTAGTAATTTTTCAGTCCCAGACAAAGTCCAGGCACTAGATTTATAGTAGTTTTTTTGTTTGGTTTTGTTTTGATTTTTAAAAAAACTTGTTATCTTGGCACTTATAGTCTAGTGATAGTTAAGGATGAGAAAGGAGGAAAAAAAATAAGTAAAGTAAGTTAAGCAGTGATATGAATACCTCGGAAAAAGTAAATAGAAGGGAGATAAGGAGGAACTGAGTGTTTCCAGTTTTAAATAGAGTACTATATGAAAGTTTCCCTAAGAAGATAATATTTGAATAATTGTAGTAAATAAAGCAAGTATGATGTGGAGATTTAAAAGAGGGCAATTAAGCAGATATATGTTTAAGGGTTTTAAGCTTTATTATAAAAAGTAGATTTCTACACATCTACTTTACCTATCTTTAAAAACTGTTTAATATATGTAAAGTAGAACTTAAAGGGTCTGACTTGTAGGCTATTTCTTCCTCTTTGTTATAGTCTCCAGGATAATGAAAAGAAAGCAAATATATTAGTCAGCTCCAGCTTCTCTAACAAAATACTATGAACTGACTGACTTAAACAGCAGACATTTATTTCCCATAATTCTGGAGGCCAGGATCAAGGCACTAGCAAACGTGAACCCTAAAGAGATTCTCGGCTTATAGACAACCTTCTTCTCACTGTGTCCTTACACAGAAAAAAACAAAGAATATTCTGATTTTCTGTCTCTTATAAGTACACCATTCCTTTCATAGGGCATTCCAATCTCAGGGCCTCATCTACACCTATATTTATATCCAAAAGGTCCCATCTCCAAATACCATCACACTGGGAATTAGAACTTCAACATATGAATTTTGGAAAGGCATAGCTATTCAATCTATAACAGTAGGTGACATGGTTTATCTTCCTGTTAACATTATAACTGGACCTCTGGGTAGATAGACTAATTATATTTACTAGGAAAGGGTACTTACATAAAAAATATTCTTATCAGGAAATCCCAGATATCCACTGCTTATATAGTACATAAATTTAGAAGCTATGTATTCCTAAGGTGTGTCTCCCTGGGAAATGTCATTTAAGTTGTGTTATTAAGATTAAACACTGCTTTTTAGTTGACTAAAAACATGAGTACCCAACTTGAAGAATTTATTAACTCTGAGTCAGAGAACCTGGGAAGCCTTCAGTCTCTGGGATGACTCCTTATGCATGCTTCTTCTAGCTCCTTGTTTGCTGATACCTTTAAACTTATTATTAGAGTTTGACACTCAGTAATTTCTCTTTTTGTGAATATAATTTGACAATCAATCTTTTGGGTTAATTCAAAATAGTATATAATCTGATATATATACTTAGGTGCCAAGTTCATTCAATGCAAAGCCATATATTCCTAAAGCACTGATTTTACTTAATAGAATATCATAATAGTGTACATCTATTATTTATGCCTGACCATTATTTTTTTCTCCCTTTTCAGTACTCACTGGAGAAGTATGACTTTATTTTCATGTTTTTTCTATCATGATTATCAATCAATGTTTGTTCATAACAACCCCTTGCCTTATCTTTTTCAAAAGGGAGGGGGCACACAAGTCAAGATAAACCATTTGGATTCTCTTTTTGGAGATCTGAATCTTCAGCTTGGTAACCTAAGGAGAAAAGTGCTTAAATTCAACGGCAGTA
Organism: Madoqua kirkii; assembly: GCA_006408675.1. Lineage (NCBI taxonomy): Eukaryota > Metazoa > Chordata > Mammalia > Artiodactyla > Bovidae > Madoqua > Madoqua kirkii. Next base: position 6,676 of record SJYC01113497.1, read on the forward strand.
TTCTGAAGCAATTGCTAATTTATTATCATTGTTTAAATTCTAAATTGCTTTAGTTCAAGTATTAACTGGACCCAATAATCTGTGCTGTTGATTTGAAGTAAATGTGACTATTTTAGGTCTCAAATATAAGACAGGTAATGTGAAGTATAAAATAGTAGAGATTTATTATCTGAAATTTATTATTAACATAATCACCTACACAAAGGTATCCATTTTAGCACAGACTATGTTATAGCATTTTGATACCAAAAAAAGTCCAAACAGAAATGATTCCCAAATTTCAATGGAATTTTTTAAGTTTATTAAAATTCATAATCTTTGATCCCACTTGATTCAGCAGATATGCCTTTTTAACAAATATCGTAAATGTTTCCCAAGGAATGGGAATTTCAGCTACAAATCCTTGTGAGCCATGAATCTCAGATTTCATGTAGCAATGGAGAGAGGTTTTGCTTGTTAAGCATGAGGTTATAAACTAGCCAGTTATCCTTGCAGGCCCTTGTGTGGGAGTTTTTTCTAGTTCACTCTTACACCAGGAATTACAGCCTTACATGGTTATGTCATATTAAATGTCCCTCCATGGCAAGTTTCTGGGCTTTGTTTTCTTAAAAAGCCTAGTCTTGTAATATTGGACTTCCCTGGTGGCTCAGATGGTAAAGCGTCTGTCTACAATGCGGGAGACTCGGGTTCGATCCCTGGGTTCGGAAGATCCCCTGGAGAAGGAAATGGCAATCCATTCCAATATTGCCTGGAAAATCCCACAGACAGAGGAGCCTGTTAGGCTATAGTCCATGGGGTCGCAAAGAGTCGGACACGACTGAGGGACTTTACTTCACTTATTTGTAATATTGTGTAAACTGGAGATCAATTTTGTCTTGTAGCAAATGTCTTCAAAATGAAAGACAGCTTTAGTGTTATACTTTTCTCTCCAAGTTTATACCCTCATTTCATTTTTCCCCCCAAATATTATTTACCTTAGTGATCAAAATGACCTCAAAGTGAAAATTTAATTTAAATTAATCCATGATTGGTGGTTTCCCCAGAAAAATGAGAGAAAAGGGAGATACATCTTCTCTGGGAGACAATCTATTCATATCAAGTAATGGGGTTCAAGACAGGCCACCCCAAGATTTGTTGTTGTTGTTCCATTGCTAAGTCGTGTCTAGTGTCTGACTCTTTGCTACCCCATGGACTGCCGCATACCAGACTTCCCTCTCATCATCTCCCAGAGTTTACTCAAACTCATGTCCAGAGTAGGTGATGCCATCTAACCATCTCTTCCTCTACCACCAACTTTTCCTTCTGTTTTCAATCTTTCCCAGCATCAGGGTCTTTTCTAATGAGTTGGCTCTTCGCATGAGGTGGCCAAGATATTGGAGCTTCAGCTTCAGCATCAGTCCTTCAAATGAATATTCAAGTTTGAGTGATATATATACCTCATTTTACCCAACTGTCTTTGGAAACTCTTATGTAACGTGGATTTTTGTACATATGTAGTTAAATTTACTTTTCTCTAATTAATCTGTCTTATGTCATTTTAATTATTCAACCAGCCAAAAAGACCAAGAGGTAAGAAGGAAAAGTTTCCCTCCCAAACACGTCAAAGAATTCCCACAAATGAAGTTTCAAAGAAAACTATTTTCTCAGCACAATCACACACACACACACACACACACACACACACACACACAGAAGCATAGCACACAAAAGGAAGACAAAACTTGCACATCAGTTTCAACTGGGTATTGAAATTGTCAGGCACAATATAAAATAAATATATTTGGTGGGTTATGAAATTAAAAGATAAGCATAAAAACTAGTAAAGAGCTAACTGGATTTCTCTGTTAGTCCAATGGTTAAGAATTTACCTGCCAACACAAGGGATACAAGTTTGATGCTGGTTCGAGAAGGTCCCATGTGCTGCAAGACAACTAAACCCCTGAGCCGCAACTACTGAGCCTGTGCTCTAAAGCCCATGCTCTGCAACAAGAAAAGGACCACAAAGGGAAGCCTGCCTACATTGCAGCTGCTGAGTGGCCTCCACTTGTTGTAACTAGAGAAAGCCCACATGCAGCAACAGAGACCTGCTGCAGCCGAAAATAAATAAGTACTAACCAATTTGGTTAAGAACTATATGGAATTCCTAGAAAGATATAGCACTATTAATTATAAAATAATGACTTTTACAGTAAATTAACAAACATAAATAATAAAGCCCTATGGTCATTCAAATAGATAGGAGGGGGAAAAGCTTTAAAAAATTTAAAATTCATCCACAATAAAAACTCTTACTTGAGATTAACTCTTTAGGATGTGGAGAAAAATGAAAATCAACACATTTCTAATCACTCTGATGCCCTCAAAAACAATATAAAATGAAAAATTTAAAATCAACATTGAGAAATTAACTATACAGATTACCCATTTTTAGCATTACTAACAGAGTATATCTCAAATTTTAAATTACATATAGATATCCTATTGCCTCTGGGGATGGAGGAATGGTAAGGAGGAATGTTTAAGATTTCATGAAGAAGAGCTCAGGGGAAAGGGATATTAAACAAAGCATAGATTAAATCACCACCTGAAAGAGAAACTGGAATGAATGACAAAGTACTAACTACAAGCTAAGACTTAGTTACAGAAAAAGAACTTAATAGTGTGTAGAACCAGAAATGGTAGTTTTGAAGAAGCATTGCCTCTGGAAAAGAGGTAGTTATTTGGAGAATGCGAGCAAAAATAAAGGAAACAAAGGAACGGTGGTCATAAGAAATGGAAAGGAAACAAGATTCATTAACTCTTTACCTGCATCACACTACAAAACCACCGCTATCCATAAACCAGAACTACTCAGGGGTGGGCAGGGGTAGTGGTAGCTCACAAACTAAGAACCCATTACAGGAAATACCAAACAGACACACACACACAAAGAAATCAGAAGACACAGGAGACACCCTCCTAACAAAAAAATAGATTCCCAAAACACCATAAAATTGAAGAAAAAAGAAGAACCAAAATTCAAAGCTGAATCAACTGTTCTTAAGCCAGCATTTACATACAAGAAACACTTTAAGCCTGAAGATAAAAATCCAGGAACAAAAGTGAGCAATAAAGCCTGGGGAAAAATAAACCAAATCAAGCAGTGAAGAAATAGAATAAGAAAACCAAATTATCTTACATGCAGACTAAATCATAAGGGACCAAAGGGAAAATAAATTTAAATCAAAAGTTAATGAAAACCTAAAGAAAAGAATGAAGATAATTACAATAAATAAAGAAACTGATTAGTATAATAATTAAAAATTTAAGTATAAAGTGGAGAAAAGGGAGGTAGTAATTAAAGGGTATGAAGTTTCTGTTATATAAGTACTAAAGATCTATTTATATATACTATTATACCTTAGTGTCTATAGTAAACAATACTGTATTAAATATAATAATAAAATA
>SJYC01113498.1:0-13034 GCA_006408675.1 Madoqua kirkii
GAAAACTGAATGCAGAAGAATTGATGCTTTTGAACTGTGATGTTGGAGAAGACCCTTGAGATTCCCTTGGACTGCAAGAAGATCTACCCAGTCCATCTTAAAAGAAATCAATCCTGAATATTCACTAGAAGGACTAATGCTGAAGCTGAAATTTCAATACTTTGGCCACTTAATGTGAAGAACTAACTTGTTTGAAAAGACCCTGATGCTAGAAAATATTGAAGGCAGGAGGAGAAGGGGATGACAGAGGATGAGATGGTTGGATGGCATGACTGTTCAATGGACATGAGTTTGAGTAAACTCCTGGAGTTGGCTATGGACAGGGAGGCCTGACGTGCTGCTGTCCATGGGGTTGCAAAGAGTCAGACATAACTGAGCAACTGAACTGAACTGAACTGAAGAATCTTCTAAGGGAAAACTTTATTGTTTTCAACTCTATGGGATGAAAATATGATAGCTATATATAATGCTTTATTTCTTGTCTATATAATGTTTTAAAGTGTAGACCTATCTCAGTTGTTATTTTTATTAACATCTTACTTTTTTGTTGTTGTTGGTAACAGGAAAACACCTTGACTAGTATTTGTTCTGTAACAAAATTTCATAGCTATAAAAATGTTCCATAATTTTTACTAGATCATATTTTTGTCTTAAATACTCACTAAAATTTATAAGATTTGAAGTCATATAATCTGAATCATTATTAAAATCATACATACTAATAATAACATCTTATTTTTATCAGTATAGTTTAAAAAATATTTCCTTATATATTGTTTCTCAAACTTTCCCTCAGCTACCTTTACTTCTATTAAAGTAAGTATATATGTTTGTTGGTTTGAAGATATATGCTGAGCAATTTTAGCAAGTACAGTTATCCTCCAGTATCTGCAGGTAACCAGTTCCAGTACCCCTTTAAATACCAAAACCTGTGCATGCTCAAGTCCCTTATATAAAAGGGCATAATATTTGCCATAGCCTATGTGCATCCTCCTGTATACTTTAAATCACTTCTGGGTTCCTTATGATATGTAGTACAGTGTAAATACTATGAAGTAGTTGCAAGCACAAGTCAAATTCTAGTTTTGCTTTTTGGAATTTTCTGGAATTAAAAATAATATTCTTGATCTGTGGTTAGTTGAATAGATAGATATGAAAGGTTGTATGCTTTTTTTCCCCCAAACTTCATATTTTATTTAAATATTATGCAGCCTTTATAGTTTACTATAAATTTTACCCAAAGCTATTTTAATGTAAGCTTTTCATGTCGGTTAATTTTAATCACTGGTTTAAAATACATTTGAGTCCTTTGTCTCTCATTCTTTGTTCTCCCCTAGAAAAATCTCAGCTCAGATTCAGTCTCTCTTTTCACTCATGCCCTGCTCTTGTGCCACTAAAAAAATCTAGAGGAAAAAGAAAAAAAAGGAAAAACAAAACAAAACATTCAAGATCATTCTAACTGGTCTCATTTTAAATTTATAGCTCTTAATTTCAAATGCACTATCTCTTCTGCAAATCATCCATTCACATGTCCACTATCCTACAGAATAATTTCACATATTCTCTGCCTGCCTACTTCCAATACATTTCAGTACTTGGAGTGTCGAGTCATACAGTAACCTACCACTTGAGGCTGGTTGTGTTAACTACTTGACTGCATTGTGCAGAAAATAATCCTAGTCCATGCTGCAATGTGAAGCAAACCGGTGCCCCCCTTTTCAAGCACATGTTATAAAATTACTGAAATAACTATACAGATATAGGATGAATGTGAGGTAAATGCACTTCTTTGACTTGTGCAAGGGATAATTTGACCTATGCAACACGATATAATCATTTTTTTAAAAAAATGTGAGTCAAATGTGACAAGGAAATGGAAGCATTGCTCTAAGAAAAATCCCAACAAATTCTTAAGCATAGGAACAGTTTATACATATCAGTAGACAGAAGAGAAAAGAAAGGGAAGGACAGAAAGAAGTAAAACTGTTCTTGTTAATATCTTAACTCAGGGCAGAGTGGATGATCATAATAATATTGTGGTGGGGAAAACTATGCATTCAGTTCAGTTTAGTCACTCAGTCGTGTCCAACTCTTTGCAATCCCGTGAATTGCAGCACGCTAAGCCTCCCTTCCATCACCAACTCCCAGAGTTCACCCAAACTCATGACCATCGAGTCAGTGATGCCATCCAGCCATCTCATCCTCTGTCGTCCCCTTCTCTTTCTGCCCCCAATCCTATAAAATTTATATATATATATATATATATATATATATAATTAATGTATGTAAAATATGCCCTCCTTCTTGCACCTCCTTCCTCCCCCCATCCTATCCCTCTGGCTTGTCACAAGGTGTCTATTGCACTCCCTGTGTTATACGGCAGCTTCCCACTAGCTTTCTTTTTATACACGGTAGTTTATATGTGTCAATGCTACTTTCTCAACTTGTACTACCCTCTCCTTCCTTCACTGTATCCACAAGTCCTTCCTCTATGTCTCCATCTACATTCCTTCCCTGGAAATAGTTCATCAGTACTACCTTTCTAGATTCCATATATATTCACTCATATACAATATTTACTTTCTTTATGACACTTCATTCTATATAACAGTCTCTAGGTCCATCCACCTCATTACAACTTACTCAAACTTGTTCATTTTTATGACTGAGTAATATTCCAAATTCCATTGTATATATGTACACATCTTCTTTATCCGTTCATCTGTCAAAGAATATCTAGGTTTCTCCTATGTCCTGATTATTGTAAATAGTGCTACAATGAACATTGGGGTACATGTTTTTTTTAATTGTGGTTTTTCTTAGGGTATATACCCAGTGGTGGAATTGCTGGGTTATATGGTAGTTTTAGTCCTAGTTTTTTTGTTTGTTTGTTTTGTTTTGTTTTGTTTTTAAGAATCTCCATACTGTTTTCCATAGTGGCTGTATCAATTTACATTCCCACCAATAGTGCAGAAGGGTTTCTTTTTCTCCACATTCTCTCCAGCATTTGTAGAATCTTTGATGATGGCCATTCTTCCTGGTGTGAGGGGATGCCTCATTGTAGTTTTGATTTGCATTTCTCTAATAATAAGCAATGTTGAGCATCTTTTCATGTGTTTATTGGTCATAGAAAGTTGGACAGTCATGTGAGTGATGCAGGGACTGGTCAAGCAGGAGTTGTACAAAGAACAAGAGGACAGTCTTCCTGAGTGGCCTAATCATACAGAAAGCTAGGAAGAGTCCTTATCAGAATTTTACCACTCTAGAATTCTGATCTTAGACTTCCAGCCTCCAGAACTGTGAGAAATAACATTTATATTTTTCCATTCACCCAGTGTATGGTACTTTTTCATGGTAACTCAAGCAGACTAATACACATGGGCTAGGGAAAGCAGAATCCTTCAAAGAATCCACCTGCAATGCAGGAATCTCAATTCAGTATCTAGGTCAGGAAGACCCTCTGGAGAAGGGATAGGTTACCCACTCCAGTATTCCTGAGTTTCCCTTGTGGCTCAGACAGTAAAGAATCTGCCTGCAACACAGGAGACCTGGGTTGGAAAGATCCCTTGGAGAAGGGCGTGGCAACCCACTCCAATATTCTTGCCTGGAGAATCCCCATGAACAGAGAAGCCTGGAAGGCTACAGTCCATGGGGTTGCAAAGAGTCAGACATGACTGAGTGACTAAACATGGCATAGAGAAGATAGAAGGTAGTAATAAACACATCATATTTTCTTTTGAATTCCTGCTTTGGAATATAATCATTTGTCATATTTCCTTATGGGAAAATAAATGCATAACTTTAACATTTCCATCCAGGAGCTCAGAAACAATCCAGGAGGAGCGAGGTACAAGCACAATTAACTGTAATATAATGTGATGAGTAATAAGGTCCTAATAACGTTCCAGAGAAGCAGAGAAGAAAATATGAGCTCTTGGGGATTTGGAAAAAGCTTCAAGGAAAGCATATATCATTACTAATCCCTTGAAAGATTACATTATTTTTCCAAATAAAGAGCGAAGTAAGACATTAGACAAAGAAGGGAATGTATGAATGACTATGGAAAGATTGGCAGTGTAAGTTTCACCCTGGGAAAAGCATGTAGTTCTTACAATTCTTATTGAACTAGAGTGTGGGTAAATGGATAAAGGTGGCCAAGAATGAAGTTATAGTGTTCTATATGACTGATGCATTTCTTAGTATGTGTCCTCCAGAATCAGATACTTTAATAAGAATTTGAATGCAGGTAGTTTACTTGGAGGAAAGGGCACCAGTAGAGGAATGGGGAAATGACTCAGAGAAAGGAATGCAGTCAATAAATTTGCATTATTAGGCTAGCCAAGACAATGGAGTAACTGGGTGACTAGACCTTAGCCTTGTGGAGAAACTGGGAAATGGTGTAAAACACTCATCTCAGAATTACTCCACCAGAAGCATTGGTGAGATTTGTAGTTTTAATTCACCAGATCCCAGTGTCATTATTTGAAGGCTGTTTCCTAGAGTGCTGGTTCTCCAGTTATAGCAACCTGTTGCATGTACCATCAAAGCAGCTATTCATTTTACTGGGGAAAAAGTTTTTAGTCACAGAAAAACCAATATTAGCAGGAAGAGTACCCTGAAATGGTTAAATCTGTAGATACAACAAAGGACTGATAGCACAGTGATGCATTCAGATGAATATGGTGCTAAAGAGCTGGAACCTTACACTATAGGCTACAAAAAAATGAGCAAGAGCTTTTTTATTTTTAAGTAAAGAAAGTTGATCCCAAGTGTCTTTTGTAAACTAATTCTTGTAGTAGTGAGGAGGTTAAATCATTGCTATGTGGCGAGTGGGGCACAGTGCTAAAATTTCAAATGAAAGATGATTGGGCTTGAACTATTGCAATGGAAAGAAGAGAAGGATGGAATGATATTAGTGGCATACCTTTAGCTATACTTACAGATGTGAAAAGTCATAAGACATGAGAACCCAAGGGCACAGCACAATCATAGGAATTAGTAAAGTGTTTTATTTCAGAGGCTGGTTAAATGGTGAGAGCATTTAGCCAGTTAGGGAATTTGAGAGGAAAAAAAAAGTGATTAGAGATAAAGATTTTAAGTTTGGTTTGAGATACACCTGCTAACTTGGAAATTTTCATGAAATATTCTAATGAGAGATGCTCAATAGACAGTTAAGGATTTAGGAACTTAGGCTCAGATAATAAGTAGGACCTCCAGAAAGAAGTGGCTTCCCAATGGCAGTAGTAAGGAAACCGCCTGCCAATGCAGGAGCCACAGGAAATTCAGATTCAATCCCTGGGTCAGGAAGATCCCTTAAAGTAGGAAATGGCAACCCACTCAAGTATTCCTGCTGGGATAGCCTAGTGGGCTTCATTCCATGGGGTCACAAAAAGTCAGACACAACTGAGCACAGCACCAGAAAGAAGATATATCTTAAGTTCTAATATTGTATGAATAAGCATAGGCCTATCTCTCTATACTGGCGCATTTTGAATCAAAGATCTTCATTCCAATTCCTAACAAATTAAACTTAGGTAACAAGGAAAACAAAACCTAAAGTAAAGAGATCTGAATTTGAATGTAGACTTTGTCAGCAGTAAACTATAATAATGGAATGGGAGGAATTTAAAATGAAGACATTAGAGTTTTTAAAAATAAAGGTCTGTGCTAGCAAGTTTCCTAGTTGGGAAAATTTATATGACTGCATCTGTGCCACATTTTGGTAAAATAGATAACAGTGATGGTTTAGTTGCTAGGTTGTGTCCGACTCTTGCAACCCCATGGATCATAGCCCATCAGGCTTCTCTGGCCACGGAATTTCCCAGGCAAGAATACTGGAGTGGGTTGCTATTTCCTATTCCGAGGTATCTTCCTAATCCAGGGATTGACCTGGGGCTCTTGTATTGAGGGCAGTTTCCTGCATTGCAAGCAGTTTCTTTGCTGACTGAGCCACCAGGGAAGCCACAACATAGGTAATCTGGTTGCACAAACAAACAAATTTATATAGTATCCCCTTGGAAAATCTACATGAGCAGGGAAAACAAAATCTAAGTGTTAGGTTTAAAGTCAGGACTTTGCCTAAATTATTTAAATCTCCAAAAGTTAATGGCAAAAAAGTAATAAAATGCCCAAGAACTCTTAAACTGCAACTCCAAAACTTAGCAAATTTAAGTGATATAAAGCCACATTCTACCTTATGGTGTAGTGTGCATGTATTTTGAGTGATATGGATTAGGTTTGTATGTTTTACTTCTGAAAAGGAAATTATCCCTAAGAAATGTAGAGTCAGTTTGCAGGGATTTGACATAGATGGAGAGCCCTGCACACAGCAAACGAAAGAGTTCAGAGCTTTTAAATTGCACTATGTAAACGGAAGAGCCTGGTTAACTAACAGATCCATCTTTTTTCCTTTCAAATAAATTGAATATAAATAAAATGCTGACTTAGTAAAACTGTTGAAAAGTGTGTTCCTTGAAGAAAAGTAAAATTTAATTAATATTATGTGAAACTTACAGAGAATATGTGACTACTAATGTTTTATATGAGTGAGCAGGAAAGTCATTTTGAGAGCTAATATAAGTATACAGAATTTTTTTTTTAAAAAGGCAGCAATGCTATGATGGGTGACTTTCCAGTGGGACTATTTGTCTATGTCTATTTGATATGTAATAAGATAGGAACAGAAGAAGCACAAACTCATTTACAAAAGGTTGTCTTACAACCATAGACAAAGAATTTACTGAGCAAATGTATGCATTAAAAATGTGAGTTCAAAGATCCTTTTTTATATTAACTAGCATTCATCTCCTCTAAGATCCGATCTGCTCAACAGACTTCAACCACGTTTTTACATGGCAACAATAAAGGACTGCAATTAAAAACATTTTAAATTTGACTTTGCAAACTGTTTAAGCTTTTCCAGAGGAAATAATGTGTGTCTTTTACAACAGTCCATTCTTCATTCCCTCCTAAATTAGCTGCATAATATGTGAGCAAATTTCCATGCCTAGTTAGAGCTCATTATTCAGTGAAGTCTCAGGGAATTAGGATTTTTTAAATCAATTTTTCTCCTTTGCCCTTTAAGCATTTTTCTAATTTAAATTGTCCCAAGGAACACTGATATCATTGTACCCATTAATTCCTACTTGTTTTTGATAAAATGGCAAAGGAGCATGGATTTTTCACAATGACCATTTTGTGCATATATATTTTTAAACAGTTTTCCTGTAAAAAGTGTTATTGTGGAAAGATACGTAGTTTGGCAATTGCAAACTTGCAAATATAATATGTGAAGATTATGACTCAGAAAGGATTAAATGTAGAATAAATAGCCAACAAGATAGAGAAGAAAAAGTCTGGGTAAAATGGAGTCTTAAGTTGCCAATCTGTTGCTTAAATATTTTAAGTTTCTTTCTCTAGGGTGATTTTTTGTAGATTTGATTTAAAGATGTATTAAGCATTGTTTGCAGCTGTTGCCTTTCGCTGTTTGCCACCTCAGTCTGTGTCCATGTCAAATCATAATGTGATACTGCCAAATTTATAAATAGAAACCTTTTCTTTTGCTCATTTTTGTGTCCAGCATATCCAGATGCAACACTGCCAATTAAGGAATTCATATGGAGTACAACTGTTTGATCTAAATCTTAGTGTCTGCATATGATCTCTGTTTCCTACTTGTTTGCAAGATAATTTGTAGCTGGTCAACAGTCAAAATTAATATTACTGTGTTTAAGGAAAAGTGATGGCTTTTTTTAACCAGATCCAACTTGGAAAAAGAGATTTTTTTTTTCCCTATCAACAAAGCCATACATATAGAGAGAGACCTAAAAACCTGAAAAATCTAGCAGAGCAAAGTAATATAGAACTGATCCTAAAATGGTAAGATTAAACAGTTTTAAATCTATCTCTATTAAAAAAATAATATTCAATACAATGATAAAGAAATCTGAGCTTAAAATTTGATTGGCTTAGAATAAAATTTGGGTTTAGCCTTTACTAATTTATAGGGTTTACTTTATAGACACTTCAGTCATAGCATTAGAAAAGTGGTAACATTACCTGTTTAGATTAATAAAAGACAAAGTATATATAGAGACAAAAAGTGTAACTCTGTTTAATACTTTCTCTTACTAAAGGACTCAAATGAATTTTCAAGTTAATTCATCATTTTGTTGTATTGATATAGAGCAAAAGGAAGTAAACTGAATAAAGATTTGAGAGCGCCATATCACATAAGCATGTGACATTTGCTATTGGTTAGTTTATCAATTTAGATTTTCAAATCTAACCTCTCCAAATTCTAAAATGTTAATTGACTTAAAAGAAAGAAACTGATCAGGGCTTACTCCTGGTACAGGCATGGAGGAAATGACACTTACCTTTGACACATTTTTGTTTTCTTTTCATCACTTTCTCTTCATATATTCTCATGTGTTATGCAACCAACATGACAATAAATACATTAATGTCATCATCAAAATGCCAGGATCCAGATTTAAGATTATTACAGTGGGTTTCAAATGCCATTATTTTTAAAATCATGAGAAAGTAATGATGAGAAGTCAAGGCAATGGTATCTTAGAAGGGTCAAAATATGCTCTGACCCCTAAGTCTCCCCATCTTGCAGAACACATCTAATTTCTCCATCTGATAACTAATTCAAGAAAGAAACTGCTCATGGAGAGTTAATTTTTTACAATGGGGTGGGGGGTTGTTCAGCTGTATTTCTCCTCTGAATTTTGAGAAGCATTGTTCCTCAAATTATCTTTTCTTTACTGTCACTACATTATTAGCAAGCAATGGTTGCCTTAGCAACTCTTTAATATGCTGTGACTCTCAAAACCTGTCTTTTCTAGAGAGTCTTCAGACAGGCTTCCTAATGGAACCGAGTTCTTCCTAATAAATATGCAAAAACATCATTTCTGATTAGAAAACTAATCATGTAGCTTAAATATTTAAAGCATTAAACATTTAAGAGCAGCTACCTACATGTATTTATCAAAAACTAATATACTGTTTTTGTAAAAATAATAAATAATCATGATAACATCTACCATTTAATAAGTATTGTATTATTCCAATTATTTTCTTCAGTAACCTTAATAGGTAACTTTCATAAATTTATTAAAGACTAAAGTTTATAAGACTTAGTTCAATAGCATGCTGGTAAATTTCTAACAATCAACATCCAACTTTCTAAAAAAAAAGAAAATTATGTGTATGTTTGTTTATATGCAGTTGCTCAGTCATGTCCGACTCTTTACGACCCCATGGACTGAACCAGGCCAGGCTTTCCTGCCCATCACCAATTCCTGGAACTTGCTAAAATTCATGTCCATCTAGTCGGTGATGACACCCAACCATCTCATCCTCTGTTGTCCCCTTCTCCTGCTGCCTTCAGTCTTTCTCAGCATCAAGGTCTCTTCCAATAAAAAGTTCTTCATATCAGGTGGCCAAAGTATGGGATTCTTTAACAGCTGAGCCACCAGGGAAGCCCAACACACACACACACACACAATATACATAATTTTACTATAAACATTACTAAAATGATTATCTGTAGTACATAATTTTTAAATAATAATTACCTTTGTTTTTAATACAAACTATCTTTTAATACAAAGTATTATTTTATTTTATATGCAGTGGATATTATGTGAAATGCTGGGCCAGATGAAGCACAAGCTGGAGTCAAGATTGCCAGGAGAAATATCAATAACCTCAGATAACACAGATGACACCACCCTTATGGCAAAAAGTGAAGAACTAAAGAGCCTCATGGTGAAAGTGAAAGAGGAGAGTTGGCTTAAGTTGGCTTAAAACTCAACTTTCAGAAAACTAAGATCATGGATGGCATCTGGTCCCACCACTTCATGGCAAATAGATGGGGAAACAATGGAAGAAACAATGGGGAAACAGTGACAGACTATTTGGGGGAGGGGGCTCCAAAATCACTGCAGATGATGACTGCAGCCATGAAATTAAAAGACTCTTGGTCCTTCTAAGAAAAGTTATGACCAACCTAGACAGCATATTAAAAAGCAGAGACATTATTTTACCAACAAAGATCCATCTAGTCAAAGCTATGGTTTTTCCAGTAGTCACATATGGATGTGAGAGTTGGACTGTAAAGAAAGCTGAGCACAGAAGAAATGATGCTTTTGAACTGTAGTGTTGGAGAAGACTCTTGAGAGTCCCTTGGACTGCAAGGAGATCCAACCAATCCATCCTAAAGGAAATCAGTCCTGAATATTCACTAGAAGGACTGATACTGAAGCTGAAATTCCAATACTTGGCTACCTAATGCAAAGAACTGACTCACTGGAAAAGATCTTGATACTGGGAAAGATTGAAGGCAAGAGGAGAAGTGGATGACAGAGGATGAGATAGTTAGATGGCATCACCAACTAGATGAACATGAGTTTGAGCAAGCTTAGGAAGTTGGTGATGGACACGGAGACCTGGCGTGCTGCAGTCCATGAGGTCCCAAAAAGTCAAACACATCTCAGAAACTAAACAAAACTCTATTTTAAGGTTGTCATTTAATTTTTTTTATAATGATTGCAGTTAACAATTGCCTTCCAAATTCCTTGAAAAATTAAGCAATCCGCTTCTGCAATCTAGTGCTCATCTCTAGCTTACCACTATGTTAGTTACTTGCTCAAGTTCAGATTGCTACTATGGACTGTAATATTTAGAAGCAATAGAGATTCTTAGGAGATTCAAACAAATATGGATGCAGGACTTTCAGAAGTTCAAAGAAAGAATTTCCTGTTAAAGAGCTGCCTACTCAAGTTTTACTCAAACTTCTATAACATATTACCCTCTACCTCTTAGGTCCCTGGTAATTTACTGCTCAGAACCTGGCACTTATTTTCGCTATAATCATCTGACATAAATATATCTTTAATTCATTCAATGTCAATTCATAACCTAATACCCACTCTCACAGTCAGCCACCTCTTCAGGTTTGACCCTGTCAACCACCTGTCTCTTGACCAAATCTCAGCTCAGTTTGATGTATTCCTTGGATTTATTCATGCTCTTTCCACCACAGTTCCTCATTCACTTGCCAGCCTTCACAGATGCTTTAATAGAAAGTGGGTGCCCTTTGAGGAGCATTGAAAAAAGGAAGTTAGAACATGAAACTCCTCAAAACCAAAGGATTGGCATTGATATACTGGCAGTCCAGTCAAGAAAAGGTTCACCAGTCAGGGCTTCCTCCTGGCATAGGTGTGGAGGAAGTGACACTTAACTTTGACACCTTTTATCCCCTTTACATCATTCTCCCTTCATGTAGTCTCAGTTGAGCTGTCTTCTCTTTCTTTTAATTTGCTCAGCCTGCACTACTTTTCCTTATGACTAGCTCACATGAAAATATCCCATGAAACTTTTTTCTTCTGCCCACGATCTCTGTTAGCATCAGTGGATTATTTCTTTTCCTTCCACAGAATTTCGCTTGTGTCTGCTTTATAATCAGTAGTAACACCCTCTTAGGGAAATTTATGCAGGGACCATCACGTGCCAGATGCTAAAATGTGTGCTAGTGACACAGGGATAAACATAACTGGAAAATATTCTGTGACCAAGACAGTACCTTTTGGAAATGCAAAAACTGAGGAGATAATTGCCATTATGTAAATGCTAGAATAAAGGAAATTGTTTTGAAAGAAGAGTGAGTAAACTTGCTTTCTGCTGAACCTCAAATGTCGTAGAACAGGTACCCACTGGTCTGCTTCTACCAGGAACAATCTTAACTGCCATTAAATTGCAACAGTGCCTTAATTCTACCACTAAAATAAAAATTTTTAAGTGCTATTTTTTAGCCATTATATTTCTTTTATTAATGCTTCTGTGGTATCACTTCTGAGTGCTAAAAGCAGAGATGGGATAAGAGACTGTCTGGATTAACAATATACCAAAAGGAATCATATTTGGATTCAACAAACATTTATGAAGCATTTGTCATAAGACAGGTACTAGAACAGGGATTTTCAAAATGACACTTAATCCTTCCTACAACCTCTTATTTTCTAGGTGAGAGAACAATCTTATAAATTAAAACTATAACTCCTAAGAGCTTAACCATGACAAATGGGAAAAAAAATAACATAAATACCAGTGTCCTGTTTATGTAAGAAGAAAAGAATGAAATGTCGTTAGTTCATTGATATCTTTGACAAATATAAAAAGTCACATGTGGTCACTAATAATAACACACGTTCTCTATGGAACGAGTCTATTGTGGGGCTTACATAGACAGTATGTGTTTGTTGTGTTGTTAGTGTTAATTTCTACAAGAAATTAGAATTTTCCTTTTATCATTGTTTTGTTCATTTGTTTCTTTGGCTTCTTTTTATAGAAAGAGAAGCACTGTGGACATTGGTTGATACAGGTAAAATCCAAATAATTGCCTTGAAACTTGTACGGCATTCCAATTCAACTTCAAACACCCATGAAATTCAAAGGAGAATAATCTAGCATGAGGCAATACTTGGGTTTAGCCCTTTCTAGTTTTGTAATTGTTTGTTTTTCTTTGCTCTATGAATTCGTTATGATTCAGAATATCAAAAATGCACCAACAGTCGCAATACATAAAAGGTCTTCCACCATGTGCAATCCACAGGGAGAACACCATTGGAGACGAAGGGAGCACTATGACCTTTCCCAACAAATTCATTCCACATAGAAAGAAGGACTTTATAGAAGTGGTTTCAATATCATCACAAAGGTCTACATCTCTGAAATATCTGACTCTCTCAGAGTAAAATTTTGATGTAATGATCAAGTAGCCATCAACCTAAAGTATTTTTCTTTTTACTTTGTATACTAGGCTACAATTTTTGTTACTAATAAAATATGAAAATTGAAATTAAAAGAATTATATATTCTTTAATCTTGGCCCAATTTAACACAGAAATAGGTCTATAATCTCAACAAGGTTGTATCATCTGCTATGTTCCTAAAAACCATAGAAATGAATTTATACTTACATACAGTAAAATAAATTCGGTATTTATGAAATTATTTCACAC
>SJYC01113502.1:0-20627 GCA_006408675.1 Madoqua kirkii
TTTAACCCACATATTTATCATTTTATTTCTTCCTTCTTCCCTCTTTCCCTCTCTAAATTTTCCTTCTTTTTCTTTCCTTTTCTTTCCATCTAGAGTAATTTTCCTTCTGACTGAAAAACATATTTTAGAGTTTTTGTTGAATTTTTCCAGTCTGGGGTCTGTTGGCCATAAAACTCTAATTCTCACTTTTGTCATTCTAAAATTATCTTTATTTTGCCTTCATTTTTGGATGGATATCTTTGTTGATTGTTAACTTTTAAGCTTATATTTATTTTCTTTCACTGTGTAAAGCACATTTTTCTACTAGCTTCTTATTTCCTTGCTGAGGTGGAATAATCAATTGACTACTTTTTTTTTTTCCTAGCGGCTGCAATTTAGATATTTTTATTTCTTTGGTACTCAGAATTTTCACTGATATGGATCGACGTAGATTTCAGTCTACCTTCTCTGCTAGGAATTCTTTGGGCTTTCTAATTCTTTAATCAGTTCCTGGAATTTTTTAGCCATTATATCTTTGATTACAGATTTTTTTTTATTTCTCTCTTCTCCAATCAAACATATACTAGATCATGTTTGTTGTAAGATTTTATTTTTTGTGTTTTCCCTCTTTATCTGTGCCTGTGATTCATTATGGATTTTTTTTTTTTCTCTTCCTATCTCTTTTGGTCAGATTTGTCTGATGCTGGGAGGGACTGGGGTCAGGAGAAGAAGGGGACGACCAAGGATGAGATGGCTGGATGACATCACTGACTCGATGGACGTGAGTCTGAGTGAACTCTGGGAGATGGTGATGGACAGGGAGGCCTGGCATGCTGTGATTCATGGGGTCGCAAAGAGTCAGACACGACTGAGAGACTGAACTGAACTGAACTGTGCAATAGAACTGTCTGCATTGATTGAAATGTTCTCTATTTGCATTTTTCAATACAGTGGCACTAAACATGCATGACTATGGAGCACGTGAAATGTTGCTAGTACAACCGAAGAGTTTAATTTTTTCCTGAGTATAATTTTATAAAATTTTTAGTTTGAGGTACTTTTAGATTTACAGAAGAGTTGCAAAGATGGTATAGGAATTTCTCAGTAAGTTTCATTCAGCTTTCACTAAAGTTAACTATGAAACATTGATCAAAACTAAGATGTTAAGTAGTGGTAAAATAGTATTAGTTCAGTTCAGTCACTCAGTCGTGTCTGACTCTTTGCAACCCCATGAATTGCAGCACGCCAGGCCTCTCTGTTCATTACCGTCTCTCGGAGTTCACTCAGACTCACCGTCCATCAAGTCAGTGATGCCATCCAGCCATCTCATCCTCGGTCGACCCCTTCTCCTCCTGTCCCCACTCCCTCCCAGCATCAGAGTCTTTTCCAATGAGTCAACTCTTCACATGAGGTGGCCAAAGTACTGGAGTTTCAGCTTTAGCATCATTCCTTCCAAAGAAATCCCAGGGTTGATCTCCTTCAGAATGGACTGGTTGGATCTCCTTGCAGTCCAAGGGACTCGCAAGAGTCTTCTCCAACACCACAGTTCAAAGCATCAATTCTTCAGTGCTCAGCCTTCTTCACAGTCTGACTCTCACATCCATACATGACCACAGGAAAAACCATAGCCTTGACTAGACAGACCTTAGTCGACACAATCTTTACTTGATTTTCACCATTTTTTTTCCATTAACATCCTTTATCTATTCCAGAATTCATCCAGGATACTATGTTCCATTTAATCACTTTATCTCCAGTCTGTAAATTTCTTACATGTCTTTGTCCTCCATGACCTGGGCACTTTCAAAGAGAACTGGCAAGCTATTTTGTGGAATGTTTCTCGATATTTATTTGTAAGATGTTTTTTGTAATTGGATTATGAATATGAATTTGGGGGAATCATATCACATAGATGGTTCACCCTACTCATCTCATCATATAAACAAAGTCGATACTGATTGCATAGCTAAGGACATGCCTGTCAGCTTTATCCACTGCAAAGTTATATCTTTCCACATGATTTGTGTTAGAATACAGACCAAATACAAGGGGAAGAGTTAAGTCTTACCTCATGGGCAGAGTACTATCAAAGAATTTGTGGACATATATTAAAGCCATCAGAGTAATTAATAAATTGAGGGAGATGAGTGATACACTCAGAGTATGCAACAATCCTGTTATTTCTTAAAATTTCACCTAATATTATTAGTATTTATTAGTGGTATTTTTTAGTGGCTCTCTACTGTAGGAGTTGTTACTATAATATACTAATGGTGATTTTAATATTTTCTTACTCTTTCTGCGTTTATTAACTGTATTGCTTCTGTAAAAAAGAGTTAACACTCCACATATGTTTATTCATTCATTCACTTATCTATAACAGTATGGACTCATGGGTATTTTTTTTCTCTTTGTACTGCATTACTATATATTTTGTTTCCATTGTTCCAGCTTTGGTCAGAAGGAGCTTTTCCAAGTTAGCTTGCATGTCATTTGACATATCCCATCTGTGTGTGTATAAAAGATGGAGGGAGAGAGAGAGAGATAGAAGGCACTTTTTTACTTTCTGGCATTATAAAATGTTCTAGACTAATGACAGATTGAAATTATAATGGGTTATATAGTTCAGTGGGCTTCCCAGTTGGCTCAGTGGTAAAGAATCTTCCTGCCAAGCAGGAGATGCAGATTTGGTCTCTGTGTCATAAAGCCCACTACATACCACTCCAGTATTTTTGCCTGGGAAATCCCATGGATAAGGGAACTTGGCAGGCTACAGTCCCTGAGGTTGCAAATAACTGGACATGATTTAATGACTGTACTACAGCTGAAATACAGCTCAGACATACAAAAGCAGAGTTAGGTGGCCACTGAGTGTCTGGTCTTAGCTGGATCTTAAAGACCAGATACTCACCACTGAAAACCTGAACATTCTTTGAACTATATCAGATGCAAGGACACCACCAGCCCAGCCACATTCAGAACAACACCTGCCAGCTGCATCTTTATTGTCTCAAGGTCTCCCTTTGTAACTATACACTCATTTCAGACCTCAATCAATTTTAAATTAGCAAGCACCCTTACTACTGCTCAGCTCTAACTATAGTTCCTCTAATTAACTGTATCTTTAGAGCTGCCTTTATAAGCCTCTTTCATTTTGCAGTCCAGTAGAACATAATTTAAGTGCTTCTTGAAACTCTGTGCCCCAGACTTCAGTCCTAACAAATCCCAAATACACATCTTTTTATTTCAATCAGATTTCTGTCTCTGAAATTTTGGTTGATAATCTCATTTTCTTTTTTTTGTTTGTTTGTTTTTCCTGTCCAAACCCTAGAATCAGACATTTCTTTCAGGATCTCTAGCTCCATTTATTAGAGAATTATATTCAGGAAGAAAATTTGTAATGAACATAATTTTAATTTGAAGTAGCTATTTTTTATTAATGTGTACCATGTTAGACAGCATGGTACTAGATCATTCATTCTTTTTAGTTTTTCTTAGTCAAAAACTATCATTCCCATATCTTATCATTACTAGTAATTGCAACCCTCCTCATATCAATATTATGCCATAATCTGACCATCATCTCTTTTTGCTCAGGTCACTCTCTCCAGTACCATGGCTCCAACTATTCTTTATCACCTGAATCTATTAATTCTAATGCTTTTCACTGCATCCATCTTAAATTTCATGATTAGTTATCATAATTACTCCCTTGAGTGAATGTTCCTCTCTCCATCATACTCTGAACTCTGCCTTCTTAGCACTTCTTCTGTGAAATTGAATGTAGAAAGGAAAAAGATAGCCATCCCAATGGCCAGTCTCATTTTGAACATGTGATTACAAACTGCAGTGCTCCAGGGAAACATCACACATATTGCTAATCTACTTTGTCATTCTTTGAAATGACTACGTACAACTTCTTTTCTCCAATGATTCCTCTCCCATTATTAATAATTCCTACATCAATTCTACCAGGATCATTCCTCAGAGAACTTTGAAAAGGTGGTATAACTTCAGAGAGAAATTTCTTGGTAGTGGCTATACCAAGTCTCCAAATTCCTCAAGAATTTTCATTATCCAAGATTAGCATGGACATTGTAATGTTTTTTTCTTAGAGAAATAAAAAAGATGCATCTCAGAAACAACTATTAAGAACTGAAAATTAATGATTTTTTTTTTGTGGTCAACTTGTATGTAAGTCTTTTTGCTTCTCATATAACTCTAGGTGGAAGGAAGGACCACCACAAATAAAAGTTTTATATTCTCACCATTCAGACAGGTGGAATTTCACAGAAAGATTTAATTTGATTTAGAAAAAAATCAATTTGACATTTCTTAAACTAAGATGTAGTGATGGAAAATTTATATCTTGCACAAAGCCCCACAGATGGCAGCCCACCAGGCTCCCCCATTCCTGGGATTCTCCAGGCAAGAACACTGGAGTGGGTTGCCATTTCCTTCTCCAATGCATGGAGGTGAAAAGTGAAAGTAAAGTTGCTCAGTCATGTCTTACTCTTAGCGACCCCATGGACTGCAGCCTACCAGGCTCCTCCGTCCATGGGATTATCCAGGCAAGGGTACTGGAGTGGGCTGCCATTGCTTTCTCTGCAATATGGAATTATACTTAGGTCTAAACATTTTCATTCTCCACATAATGACATCACAAACAGAATAAAAATCTAGAATGGGGCTAACGAAAGTAAAGCAACCACCATTACCTGAGAGAGATCCACTGTGTAAAGGGGAATGGTGCTCCCAAAACTCACTAATGATTTGGTGAATAAAAGAAGACTTTAATGAGCCTGAGTTTGCAAAAATACATAAAAATGCTTTAAAACTCTTCAGAAAATACACGATGACATGGGAAATTATTTTTTCAAAATGGCAGAGTATGAATGCTTCCTTTTCAGAACTTGTTTCCACAATATTAATTTCTGTGTAATTCCGTTTTCTCAGTCACTCAGTGGTGTCTGGCCCTTCATGACCCCATGGACTGTAGCCCACCAGGCTCTTCTATTTATAAAATTTCCCAGGCAAGAATACTGGAGTGGGTTGCCATTTCCTTCTTCAGGTTATTTTCCCAACCCAGAGATCAAACCCGTATCTCCTGCAGCTCCTGCATAGACTGAGCCACTAAGGAAGCCTGTAGCCAAAACAGAGATGCACAACATAACTTAGTCTTAGCTCATTCTAGTGAAAAAAAAGAAAAAAAGTGCTTGTTTTTCTAATTCTGAACTTAACACTGAGTTTTGGATAGGTGGTAGAGAAAGTTGTTATCTATGTTTAAAAGTGACAAATTTCCTCCGAATCAGGATGTGTTTAGGAATGAAATGGCTACCGTGGGAGAAGAGTAAGTTAAACATTCAATGGGGCACATAATGGCATCGCTGCAGCAATGGTGACTCTCCAGGGCTAAGGAATGGTGACAACTGATAGAATGTCTAATTTTCCCAGACTTTGTAGCCATTCATAGTCACAGAGCTAACAATAATAGTTCACCGACTCTAGCTGAACAGCTGAGTATATTAGAATAGGCTCTTGGAGTTAGTAAAATCTGCATCACTTATACTTCAGATCAAATATTTGATCCAACTGTGTTGCCCTGGAGAACTTCATACTATGGAAGTATGTACCTCTGGTATGTTAAGACCAATAGGTGGGAGGACAATATAGGTAGCATTCTCTGCTTCGAGCTCAGTCACACTGCACCCCACCATGCTCCCAAATTCTCTCAGCTACTAAAACTGCTGGGGCCGGATGGGGAAAGTTGGAGGTGGGGAGAAAGGAGAAGAAAGATCAGAGAAAAAAGTTGATTGATTGCCTCCACAATGAGGCCAATCACACACAGATAACTTCAGTGGAATCAGCCTAAGCCTTGTCACCTGAAGACTTCTAACAGCAGACAGTCTTAACTACATAGATAAGCTTTTGAGAGGTTAGGTGAGAGAAGCTTTCTATCTACCTCTCAAAAGTTTGCTACTCATGATGTTGCCCATTGATCAGCAGCATGAGCGTCACTGGAAGATTGCTAGAAATTCAGAATCTCTAAGAGGTCTCAGAGATATTAATATTAAATTAGAATCTGAATCTTAACAAGATCCTTAGTTATTTCATATACACATTAAAGTTTGAGAAGGAGTGCTTTAAAGTTTGCATTCCAGAACAAGAGAGCCTGCATATCATCCTAACTGTTAAAGGCTCTTGATCATCTATGTATTTGGTTGCCTGTGCCTAAGCGACTTGGAGAAGGAGAATAGACTATGTAGTAACACGGCCCAAAAGCAAACAAATGTCAACATTTTTCAGAGTAGCATTAGTTTATGTCATGGCAATATACAAACTCAGAAATCTCAATGACTTTATACCATAGTAATTGGGGATTTTTGTCTTTTTTCATACATGTGGCAACTCAGCGTAGGAATAGTGATCTTCTGTTTTATAGGCTGGCCATTTGGAACAAGTGGTCACCAAAGTCACTGTGGCAGGAAAAGATGAAAGTGGGTCACTAGCTCTTTATTTTCTTAGCCTAAAAATGACAAACATCAGTCCTGTTTATGAGCCACTGGGCAAAACTGGTTAAATAGTAAAATTCATGAATATTTAGTGACTGCTGCTGCTGTCTCCCTATGTGCTCTCATAATTATCATTTTAAAAATTTGGTTCACATTTTCATATTTCTTCTATAGCAGCTCAGATTCATTAAAGGCCATCTGTTTTGAGTATTCTGCTTATTTTTCCTCTCACTACTGGATTTCTGTTAGAATATGTGTTTTTGTTTGTTTGTTTGCTTGTTTATTTTTATAGGCTTACTGGGGCTCCAGTCCAGCTTCTGGGATACCTTTTGTGGTCTCCAGTGAATTATGAAAGTACAAATCCCTCTGCCCTTGTGAACTGACATGTCTAAGACATCAATATATCAGTCTCCAGCTGTCACCCATCAGAAAGCTCTGTTCCACCCAGACCCCTAGACTCAAGAGAAAAATTGAATTCATCTCATCTTTGCAATTTATTTTAGTTCTTCATGTACCATAGGGACACAAACACATTAAATTTCACCTCCCATCATCATCTGAGATAATTTGTGATCTCTGTAAACCAAGCTGTTTGTAGAATCTTCTATGTACCAATGCTCCCTCCTTGGATTCTTGGATGCTATATCCCCAGGCTCCTCTTTCATGAAGACATGAACTCCTGAGCCAGGCTTCCCTGATGTCTCAGATGGTAAAGAATCTACCCTCAACGTGGGAAACTGGGGTTGATCCCTTGGTTGGGAAAATCCCCTGGAGAAGGGAATGGCTATATTTTTGCCTGGAGAATCCCATGGACAGAGGAGTCCATGGGATCACAAACAGTTGGACATGCTGAAGCAACTTAACATAACACACACAAACTCCTGAGCCAGCCCTTTCTACCAGTAATTGGACAGACTGGCCCCATTAGCATTACCTGCTTATTAAGTCTTGCTGCCATTGCTCGGCACCATAAAGATATACAGTAATATGAAGGAACTAGGGTGCACCTAAATTATAATTTACCCAGAATCTTTACTTTCTCATTTTATGATAGGAAAAAGAAACTCAGCTTAAGATATTTTATACTCTTTGTATTAAATCAATTAGGCAGTAAAATGCAGAGATTACAGCCAAGGTTAGTGGCTCCAGCTTCTAAGGTATTTGTATTGAACAGGTCCAACTTACTTACATAAGCTTCAGTATCAAGGACAGGTAAATGGGAAACAGTCTATGCTGGAATCACAAAAGCAAGAGGAACACACATGTATCCATGTATATGGTTACCTCAAGGTCAGAGATAGGGAAGTGGGGTTTGAGAATCATGTCTCAACAAGGGGCTTTCTGGCTGGTGTCCTTTGAGCCAATAGAGCAAGACCAAGTTTGATTCATCATAGAATGGAAAAGAGCACATTGGCAATCAAGAGTACAAGCTCTCTGGGAAAGGCGATGGGCAGGGTCTTGTCAGCTGGGAAGGCGTGGAGTCCTTGCATCTTAAGTGCAGCTATGATACAACGGCTTCATAAGGATCTAGTCAATGGGGAGGGAGCAGAGTTCTCGCAAGTCTGGTACAGCCTCTTTGCTCACAGCTCTTATTCCAGATCACAGTGTGAGAGGTGCAGCATTTCTGCAGACAGCTCACCACCACATTTTTGTATTGAAGAGTAAGTTGGGTGTGTCTGCTTTGCACTAAGAGTGCTGGTCTGAAGTACCAGGGGGCAAGGTCCCTGCATCCTACAAGCAAGTGAAGCTAGATGAAACAAGCAGCAAAAAAGATTAGATTTTACTTTACTGCTCAGATTTTATTTTTATTTCCCAGAGTATTGTTAATGGGCTTTGCTGGTTGACAAATTCTTCTTCTGTTGTTTGTCCTGCTCCTCATTCTTGAGAGGTGCTTGGGGTTCAGGTCTGTCTTTTGTAACTACCTCTGCTGATTTGAGGCATCATCATAACCCAGGGAGAGGAGCAGTACTTCTCCGCAGCTGCCTTTAGATGTGTCTGATTGTTCCCTGGCCTTAGCCCCGAGCGTTTACCCTGAATGACCACCATTTGTCTAATGTTTTGGGCACAAGGGGTTCCAGACAGTTTAAGATGCATGACCCAAATATTAGAAAAGAATAATGGTCACATATCAGCTTTTTCCTGAAAATGAAGGTATTCAGGTTTTTGTTTGTTTGTTTGTTTCTGTAGGCAAAAGTATGCCCTGATGCTGAGGCTCACTGCCTTGGCCTAAATCTCTCTGGTCTCATTTTTGTTGTTGTCCAGAAGTGAAGCTGCAAGTTAGAGTGGAGTTCACAAGCATAGTCAAGGGGGTCTGTTGCCCAGATTGATTCTCCAGGTGTTGGGGCTCTGGGGCCTCTTCACTCAAGTGAGATGTGCCTATGGAGTGATCTCATGTAACTTCAGGCATAGTGGATGGTTAGAACCACCAAGTGGGGTCTATTCCATTCAGTAGGGAGCTGATCTTAAGTGTTACTGGTTTTTCAGGTTTTCAGCTTACCCAGCCTGCTGGCTGGGAGGAGTGGAGGGTCCAATCAGTGGGTGCAACAAGCACCTGGTTACCATATTCTGTGAGAGGTTTAAAGATTTCTCCTACCTGGAGGACATACTTGTGTTGTTCCATTTCAAGGGAAGATATGGGGTTGGTTTACCCTTTTCTTGGTTGTGGGGAATGGGTCTACTTTATGGGAATTCAAATGGGCTTAACTTTAACTTACTCCTTGGGTCTAACCACCCATGTAGCAGGGCAATGGAGCAACTTAATCCAATTTTCTTGAGTGTCCTGCATAGCTTGGTTAACACTTGTTTCAAGGTCTGATTGTGTCTCTCTAGTTTCTCTGATAACGGGTCTCTAGGCTGTGTGGAATGTCCATTTTATGCCCAGGACACTTGTTACCCCCTTTGTCACTTGTTACCCCCTTTGTCACTTGAGACACAAATACTGGATCATCATTACATTGCAGGGATCCTGGGAACCTAAACCTGAAGACTATTATTTTTAGTAACACCTTAGCCACTTCAGCTGTTGTTTCTGTTCTAGCAGAGAATGCTTCTGTCCACCTAGAAAATGTGTGTACTAGGACCAAGGGCTACCTGAAATTTCCCAGTAGTCCCAACAGGCAGGGAAACCAGTCTTCAAATTTTGGCCAGGATATAGCTATCTGGTTTCAATGGGCCTTATCTAGGGGCTTTTGAGGAGGCTGGTTTTGGGGTTGTTCATTGTGCATATGGTGCATGTCTCAGCTATCCCACTGATTAAACTTTTCCTGCCAGAAATTACCATGACCTCAAGTAACCAATTATATAGGGATTCCCACCTGAACTGAGTTCCTTGATGAGCCTTCCAGATGGCTTGACAAGCTGCAATTGGGGAAAGAAGTATTGTCCATGATCATCAGCTAACTATACATGGCCTCCTAGGCCTCTACTGGAGCCGCATTTTTTTTCCAGCTTTGTCTAATTCTTCCTTTGTACAGGCTAAGGAGTACTGGATAGACCTACCCTTGGAGATATGAGGGATAGTTGCCAAGTTACTGGTTCTAAGGCTGCCCTTTCAGCATTTGCTTCCACATCATTATTCCCTTTTATTATCTCTGTGCCCCTCTTTGGTGACCCTACACTGAATCACTGCCACCTTTTTGGAAGCTGTATTGTTTCCAAGAGCTTCAATATGCTTGGAATCCATGTTTTACCTGTTTATTCTCTACAGTAAGTAAGCATACCATTTTCCTTCCAAATAACCCTATGTGCTTGTAGAATGGTGTGTGCACATCAGGAATCTGTGCAAATATTTAGTATCTTCCCTGCCCAAGCTCTAAGGCTCAGGTAAGGGCTATCAGTTCTGCCTTTGGAGCAAAAGTCAGCTTTGTGATTTTATGACTTAGATCTGGGAAGTCACTGTGTATCCAGTTGCCTGTGCCTATCTGTCTTGTTATTCACTGGACCCAGGGTAGGGCAAGGGATGAGTAGGGAAAATGGATAAAACTCTCAAGGAGCTGGAGGAACGGCAGTCAAGTCAGGAGAAGGGGATGAGAGAGGATGAGATAGTTGGATGGCATCACCAACTCCATGGACTTGAGTTTGAGAAAGCTCCACGAGTTGGTGACGGACAGGGAAGCCTGGCATGCTACTGTCCATGGGGTCACAAGGAGTCCTACACAACTGAGTGACTGAACTGAACTGAAGAACTCCAGACATGTTTATTCTCTCTTGGCTGGCACAGCACTGGTTCAGCAGATGTAAGTACATCGTGATGTGTGTGCACAGTGCTATAAATGATCTAATCTGTCACATAACCATGCAGAGTCATTGTTTACCGAACATGGGGGCATGACAGAGAACATTGGGCAAGAGAGTGTGAACACCACCATCTTAGCTAATTGCTATTTCCCTACGCCATCTGTGAACAATTCTTCTTTTGCTTTTGGGAGAGGCTTGTTCCTAGGTTGGGACAACTGAAATAGACCATGTCTATGGCTTCTGTATAATCGTGCTTCAGAGGTCCAATTTCTGTGGGTGGTAGGATTTCATGTGTGACAGGTTTTTTGTTTTGTTTTTTTAATTTATATTTTTTTATTGAAGGATAATTGTTTTACAGAATTTTGCTGTTTTCTGTCAAACCTCAACATGAATAAGCCATAGGCATACATATATACCCTCCCTTTTGAACCTCTCTCCCATCTTCCTCCCCATCTCACCCCTCTAGGTTGATACAGAGCCCATGTTTGATTTTCCTGAGCCATACAGCAAATTCCCATTGGCTATCTATTTCACATATGATAATGTAAGTTTCCACGTTACACTTTCCATAAATCACCCTCTCCTCCCTCCTCTCTCTCCACTTCCATAACTCTATTCTCCATATCTCTTTCTCCATTGTTGCCCTGTAAAGAAATTCTTCAGAACCATTTTATCTCACCCCTCTAGGTTGATACAGAGCCCATGTTTGATTTTCCTGAGCCATACAGCAAATTCCCATTGGCTATCTATTTCACATATGATAATGTAAGTTTCACGTTACACTTTCCATAAATCACCCTCTCCTCCCTCCTCTCTCTCCACTTCCATAACTCTATTCTCCATATCTCTTTCTCCATTGTTGCCCTGTAAAGAAATTCTTCAGAACCATTTTCTATATTTCATATATATGTGTTAGAATACAATATTTATCTTTCTCATTATGACTTACTTTACTGTGTATAATAGGTTCTAGGTTCATCCACTTCATCAGAACAGACTCAAATGTATTCCTTCTTATGGCTGAGTAATATTCCATTGTGTATATTTACCACAACTTCTTTATCCATTTATCTGTTAGTGGGCATCCAGGTTGCTTCCATGTTCTAGCTATTGTAAATAGTGCTTCAGTGAACAATTGGATACATGTGTCTTTTTCAATTTTGGTTTCTTCATGGTATATGCCTAGGAGTGGGATTGTTGGGTCATATGGTGATTTTATTCCTAGTTTTTTTAAAGAATCTCCATACTGTCTTCCATAGTGTCTATATCAATTTATCTTCCCACCAAAAGTTCAAGAGTTCCCTTTTCTCCACACCCTCTCCAGCTTTTGTTTGTAGACTTTTTGATGATGGCCATTCTGACTGATGTGAAGTGATACCTCATTGTGGTTTTAATTTACATTTCTCTAATAATGAGAGATCTTGAGCATCTTTTCATGTGTTTGTCAGCCATCTGTATGGTTTCTTTGGAGAAATGTCTGTTTAGGTCTTTTTCTCACTTTTTGATTAGGTTGTTTGCTTTTCTGGTTTTGAGTTGTATGAGCTGCTTATATATTTTGGAAATTAATCCTTTGTCAGTGGTTTCATTTGCTATTATTTTCTCCCATTATGAGAGTTGTCTTTTCACCTTGTTTATAGCTTCCTTGTTGTGCAAAATCTTTTAAGTTTAATCAGGTCCCACTTGTTTACTTTGGTTTTTATTTCTGTTACTCTAAGAGGTGGGTTATAGAGGATCTTATTTTGATTTATGTCATCGAGTGTTCTGCCTGTTTTCCTCTAAGAGTTTTATAGTTTCTGAGTCTGTTAATATCATCTTTGATTTCTTTCATCAGTGTCATAATTTTTGTGTACAGTTCTCTTGTCTCCTTAGGTAAGTTTATTTCTAGATATTTAACTCTTTTTGTTGCAATAGTGATTGGGATTGATTCCTTAATTTCTCTTTCTGATTTTCCATTGTTAGTATATAGAAATACAAGGGATTTCTGTGTATTGATTTTCTATCCTGCAACTTTGATAAATTCACTGATCATCTCCAGTAATTTTCTGATACTATTTTTAGGGTTTTCTATGTACAATATCATGCCATGTGCAAACAGGGAGGGCTTTTCTTCTTTTCCAATCTGGATTCCTTTTATTTCTTTTTCTTCTCTGATTGCTGTAGCTAGGACTGCAGAACTATGTTGAATAATAGTTGTAAAAATGGACACCTTTGTCTTGTTCTTGATCTTAGGGGGAATGCTTTCAGATTCTCATCATTAAGAACAATGTCTGCTGTAGGCTTATCAGATATGTTCTTTACTATGCTGAAGTAGGTTCCATTATGCCCATTTTTTGAAGAATTTTAGTCATAAATGGGTGCTGAATTTTGTCAAAGGCTTTTACGCATCTCTTGAGATGATCCTTTGGTTTTTACCCTTAAGTTTGTTAATATGATTTGCATATGTTGAAGAATCCTTGCATTTCTGGAATAAACCCAACTTGATCACGGTGTATGAGCTTTTTGATGTATTGCTGAATTCTGTTTTCTAAAATTTTGTTGAGAATTTTTACATCTATATTCATCAGTGATATTGGCCTGTAGGTGTGTGTGTGTGTGTGTGTGTGTGTGTGTGTGTGTTGTCTTTAGTTTTGGTATCAGTGTGATGGTGGCCTTGTACAATGAGTTTGGAAGTGTTCCTTCCTCCTTTTTTGAAAGAGTTTTAGAAGGATAGGCATTAGCTCTTCACTAAATGTTTGATAGAATTCTCCTGTGAAGCCATCTGCTCCTGAATTTTGTTTTGGGGGAGATTTTTTTCATGACAACTTCAATGTCAGCGCTTGTAATCGGGTTATTCATAATTTCTATTTCTTCCTCATTCAGTCTTGAAAGACTGAACTTTTCTAAGAATCTGTTCATTTCTTCCAGGTTATACATTTTATTGCAATATAGTTGTTCATAATCGTCTCTTATAATCCTTTCTATTTCTGCATTGTCTGTTGTTACCTCTCCTTTTTTGTCTCTAATTTTGTTGATTTGATCCTTCTCTTTTTTTTTCTTGATGAGTCTGGCTAAAGGTTTGTCACTTTTATCTTCTCAAAGAACTGGCTTTTAGTTTTATTAATCTTTACTATTGTTTCTTTCATTCCTGTTTCATTTATTTCTGCCTGGTTTTTATAATATCTTTCCTTCTACTAAAATTTTTTTTTAATTCTTCTTTTTCCAGTTGTTGTAGGTGTAAAGTTAGGTTGTCTCTTATGTCTGTTGTTACCTCTCCTTTTTTGTCTCTAATTTTGTTGATTTGATCCTTCTCTTTTTTTTTCTTGATGAGTCTGGCTAAAGGTTTGTCACTTTTATCTTCTCAAAGAACTGGCTTTTAGTTTTATTAATCTTTACTATTGTTTCTTTCATTCCTGTTTCATTTATTTCTGCCTGGTTTTTATAATATCTTTCCTTCTACTAAAATTTTTTTTTAATTCTTCTTTTTCCAATTGTTGTAGGTGTAAAGTTAGGTTGTCTCTTCAATGTTTTTCTTGTTTCTTGAGGTAGGATTGTATTGCTATAAATTTCACTCTTCAGACAGCTTCTGCTATATCCAATAGGTTTTGAGTAGATGTATTTTCATTGTCATTTGTCTCTAGAAATGTTTTTTATTTGCCTTTTGATTTCTTCAGTAACCTGTTGGTTATTTAGAAATGTGTTGTTTATTCTCCATGTGTTTGTTTTTCTTACAGTTTTTTTCTTGTAACTGATATCTAGTCTCATAGCTTGTGGTCGGAGAAGATGCTTGATATAGTTTCAGTTTTCTTAAATTTACTGAGGTTTGATTTGTGACCCAATATGTGGTCTATCTTGGGGAATGTTCCATGTGTACTTGAGAAGAAGGTGTATTCTTCTGCATTTGGATGGAATGTCCTGAAGATATCAACGAAATCCTTCTCATCTAATGTATCATTTCAGGCTTGTGTTTCCTTATTAATTCTCTGTTTTGATGATCTGTATATTGGTGTGAGTGGGGTATTAAAGTCTCCTACTGTTATTGTTTCCACTGTTTCCTCATCTATTTCCCATGGAGTGATGGGACCAAATGCCATGATCTTCATTTTCTGAATGTTGAGCTTTAAGCCAACTTTTTCACTCTCCTCTTTCACTTTCATCAAGAGGCTTTTTAGTTCCTCTTCTTTTTCTACCATGAGGGTGGTGTCATCTGCATATCTGAGGTGATTGATATTTCTCCAGCAATCTTGATTCCAGGTTGTATTTCTTCCAGTCCAGTGTTTCTCATGATGTACTCTGCATATAAGTTAAGTAAGCAGGATGACAATATACAGCCTTGAATACTCCTTTGCCTATTTAAAACCAGTGTGTTGTTCCATGTCCAATTCTAACTGTTGCTTCCTGACCTGTATACAGATTTCTCAAGGGGCAGGTCAGGTGGTCTGGTATTTCCATCTCTTTCAGAATTTTCCACAGTTTATTGTAATCCACACAGTCAAAAGCTTTGGCATAGTCAATAAAACAATGTCAGACTTTATTTTGGGGGGCTACAAAATCACTGGAAATGGTGACTGCAGCCATGTAATTAAAAGACGCTTCCTCTTTGAAAGAAAAGTTATGACCAATTTAGATAGCATATTCAAAGGAAGAGGCATTACTTTGCTGACTAAGGTCCGTCTGGTCAAGGCTATGGTTTTTCCTGTGGTCATGTATGAATGTGACAGTTGGACTGTGAAGAACGCTGAGCACTGAAGAATTGATGCTTTTGAACTGTGATGTTGGAGAAGACTCTTGCGAGTCCCTTGGACTGCAAGGAGATCCAACCAGTCCATCCTAAAGGAGATAAGCCCTGGGAGTTCTTTGGAAGGAATGATGCTAAAGTTGAAACTCCAGTACTTTGGCCAACTCATGTGAAGAGCTGACTCATTGGAAAAGACTCTGATTCTGGGAGGGATTGGGGGCAGGAGGAGAAGAGGACGACCGAGGATGAGATGGCTGGATGGCATCATGGATTCGATGGACGTGAGTCTGAGTGAACTCTGGGAGCTGATGATGGACAGGGAGGCCTGGAGTGCTGCGATTCTTGGGGTCACAAAGAGTCGGACACTACTGAGTGACTGAACTGAACTGGACTGTTATTGTGTTGCTGTCAATTTCTCCTTTTATATCTATTAGTGTTTGTCATAAGTATTGAGGTGCTCTTATGTCGGGTGCATAGATATTTACAGTTGTTGTCTGTCTCTTGGATTGTCTTCCTCTTCCTCCCTAAATCATTATATAGTGTCCTTTCTTATCTCTTATAATCTTTATTTTAAGGTCTATTTTATCTGATATGAGGATTGCTACTCCAACATTTTTTTGCTTCCCATTTACATGCAATATATTTTTCCATCCTCTCACCTTCAGTCTATATGTGTCTTGAGGTCTGAAGTGGATTTCTTGTAGACAGCATATATATGGGTCTAGTTTTTGTATCCATTTGGCTAGTCTGTGTCTTTTGATTGAAGCATTTAATCCATTTACATTTAAAGTAATTATTGATATATATGTTCCTATTGCCATTTTCTTAATTGTTTGGGGTTGATTGTATATATCTTTTTTCTTTGCTTGTGTTTTTTGACTATATAAATCAGTTTAACATTTGTTGCAAAGTCAGTTTGGTGGTATTGTAGTCTCTTAGCTTTTGCTTATCTGAAAGTTTTTTATTTCTCCATCAATTTTGAACGAGATACTTGCTGAATACAAGGTACAAGGTACAAGACTACCTTGCTGAGTAATCTTGGTTGTAGATTTTCCCCTTTCATTGCTTTAAATATATCCTGCCATTCCCTTCTGGCCTACACAGTTTCTCTGAAATATCATCTGTGAAGTGTGTGAGGTTTCACTTGTATGTTACTTGTTGCTTTTTCCTTGCTTCTTTTAATATTCTTTCTTTGTGTTTAGTCTTTGTTGGTTTGATCAGTATGTGTCTTGGTGTGTTCCTCCTTGGGCTTATTTTGTATGGGACTCTTTGTGCTTCTCATACTTGATTGACTATTTCTTTTTCCATGTTGGGGAAATTTTCAACTATAATGTCTTCAAAAATTTTCTCATACCCTTTCTTTTTCTCTTGTTCTTCTAGGACCCCTATTATTCAAATGTTGGTGTATTTGATATTGTCCCAGTGGTCCCTGAAACTATTCTCAGTTATTTTCTTTTTTTTTTTTTTACTTTATTCTGCTCTTCAGAAGTTATTTCCACCATTTTATCTTCCAGCTCACTGATTTCATTCTTCTGCTTCAGATATTCTGTTATTGATTCCTTCTATAGTATTTTGAATCTCAGTAGTTGTGCTGTTTCTCTCTGCATGTTTATTTTTTAATTCTTCTAGGTCTTTTTTAATTTATTCTTGCATTTTCTCCATTTTGCTTTCATGGTTTTTAATCATCTTTACTATCATTATTCTGAATTTTCTCAGGTAGTTTGCCTATTTCCTCTTCATTTATTTGGACTTCTGTGTTTCTAGTGTGTTCCTTCATTTGTGTAGTATTTCACTGCCTTTTCATTATTATTATTATTTGAACTTATTGTGTTTGACGTCTCATTTTCCCAGGCTTCAAGTTTGAATACTTTCTTCCTTTTGGTTTCTGTCCTCTAAGGTTGGTCCAGTGGTTTGTGTAAGCTTTGTATAGGGTGAGATTAGTGCTGAGTTTTTGTTTGTTTTTCCTGTGATGAGCAAGGCTCAGTGAGGTGGTAATAATGTCTGATGATGATTGGGTTTGTATTTTTGTTTTATTGTTGTTGTTGTTTTGATGAGGCATACTGCACTGGGTACTCTTGGTGGTTGGGTGATGCCAGGTCTTGCATTACAGTAGTTTCCTTTGTGTGAGTTCTCACTATTTGATAACCCCTAGGATTAGTTCTCTGGTAGTCTAGAGTCTTGGAGTCAGTGCTCCCACTCTAAAGGCTCAAGGCTTGATCTCTGGTCAGGAACAAAGATTCCACAAGTGGTTGGTTATAGCATTAAGTGAGATTAAAATAAATATCCAAAAATGAAAAATCAAAGCTGAACAAAGAGTTGGACACTACCAAAGTGACCCTGAATACATAGGTGTGAGACTTTCTTTGCCCGTGGCAACTCTGCCCCAGGGACAGTTGAGCATGAAGGTAGCTGCTTGCCTTGCAGGGAGCCTGGTGGCACCAAATGTGCAGGGACACAGACTGCTTCCACCAAAGGAGTTATGGCCCTATCAGAGACTTTTTTTGAGCCTCTTATAGCTGGTGTTGGCCAGTCTTTCTCCAAAGCTCCTCCCATTCAGGCACTTGGAGAGCTTCCTTGCCTGGGGTCCTTCTCTGTGGTTCAGCGCATCAGGAACATAAAGGGGCCCCCTGCCTGGGGTCCTACCCTGTAGATTGGCAAGTCAGGCACTTAGAGGGGGCACCCGGGTGGGGTCCTAATCTGTAGTTCAGTGCATCAGGAGTTTGATGAGCCAGCCTCTCTATTGTTCAGTTGCCAATGCTGGCTTGTTTAGAGAGAGAGGCTATAATGATGGCTACACCTCCTACCCATGACTCAGCAGTATTTCCTTGCTTCCATGGTTGCCCGGCTTTCCTCCACAGACATTTCCCACCACAGTCTCCTCCCTCACATCCCCTCCATCCGTTTCTCTGCAGTCAACAGCAGCCCTCACCCTGGAATTGCTCCACAATCACTATACTCCAGCTCCCAGCCACTGCACCATCTAGAACATGTATGGCTGTGACAAGGACTGCCTGATTCTCATTCTATTTAGGCTGCAACAGATCAGCTGTTTCCCTTGCAACCTTAACGGCTTCTCCTCTGACTCAGATGCCCTGATGTGGGGATCAGACCCCTGCTCCCATTTCCCAACCTGCCGAGGGCAGGTCCAGTCCTGCTAACACTTGCATTTTCCCCCCTAGTTTCTTCATCCTACTGAGTTTTGCACGGATCTATATATTCTTTTCTGCTGGTCAGCTACTCCTGTCCACTCTCAGCTGGTGTTCTGCATGCACTTCTGAGTCCGAAGGTGTATTTCTGATGTATTTGTGGAGAGAGATGTATTCCATGTACATCTACTCCT
This sequence comes from Madoqua kirkii, assembly GCA_006408675.1. Lineage (NCBI taxonomy): Eukaryota > Metazoa > Chordata > Mammalia > Artiodactyla > Bovidae > Madoqua > Madoqua kirkii. The sequence continues at coordinate 18,782 of SJYC01113502.1, forward strand.
CCGCCATCTTGTTCCTCTCATGTGTGACAGGTTTTTATGGTAACCACTGGGTTATCTAAAAGCACAACCTGAATTTTAATTGACTTCCTGGGGGATAGCAGTTATGTTCCCTGAGAAGTTACTAAAGCCTGGACCATATCCTGACTGGCTGACTTTTCAGACTGGGTTCTTATAACTGCAAGGAGACTATCTCTTAGTGATTTGATCTAATTGTTTAGAGATATAAGCATCCACCTGAGAAGACGTCTCAGCACTTGAGCTAATACCCTAGGCACAATTCCTCTTCTTTCAGGAATGTAAAGGTCAAAGAGTTTAGCTTTTTCAACTCTTAAAAGGCCCCTCTGCATTCTCTGTGTCTGTGTGCCCAGTCTGACTCTTGTCACCCCATGGCTGTACCTCACCAGGCTCCTCTGTCCATGGAATTTTACAGACAAGAATACTGGAGTGGGTTGCCATTTCCTGCTCCAGGAAATCTTCCTGACCCGACCCAGGTATCAAATCTGCCTTCTCTTTTGGCAGGTGGATTTTTTACCACTATGCCACTTCAAAGGCTCATCGTCCTGTCCGTTGGACTTTTCATATAGAGATCTCTCTAAAGGATCAGAGTGAGGGATCTAGATCCAGCAAAACCAGCCATCCCCAGGAAACCCTCAAGTGGTCTTCTACTTGTAGGAGGAGATAGTCTGCAAATGGCTCTTTTCTTTTCCTGGGATAGTCTTCTCTGACTTCTGTTAGAATATAGCCTGAATAAGTCACCCTATTTTGTGATATTTTAGACTTTTTCTAGACATCATATGTCCTTTTATAAATTAGGTGAAATCATGGTGTATTTTAGTCAGAGGTATCCTTAGTTATGGTTGGTGATCCAACTGTTGTCTGTAGACTAGAGGAAGATTCTCTTCTTCAGATGTGGATTTTTTAGATCTTTTGCTAGCCCCAAAGATGGTGGTGGAATTTTTGAATACTTGGGCTAGGGCTGTACAGCAGTATTGTTGCTTTTGTTGCATATTTGGGTTCTGCCACTTAAGAGCAACACTTTCCTGTGACTCTGGGCTAATATAGTAAAGAGGCTTTATTTATTTAAAAATTTTGGCCACACTGTGCAGCATGTAGGAACTTAGTTCTCCAACCAGGGATCAAACCTGTGCCCCACTGCAGGGGAAACACAGAATCTTATCCACAGCACCTCCAGAGAAGTCCCAGGAAGATATCTTTTAAATTTAATACAAAATACTAGATTGTGTGGCCAGCAGGATGTAAGGATTAGGGACACCTATATCCTAGGTGGCTTCATGAACTGCTATGAGACCCTGTATCACCCAGTATGCCCCATTGGGTTTCTTTCTAGAGAGAATGGGGATATTACAGACTGATTAGTGTGATCTAACAAGGTCCTTTTCAATGATTGTTGTTCAGTCCCTAAGATGTATCCAACTCTTTGAGACCTGATGAGATCCCATGGACTGCAGCATGCCAGGCTCCTTTGAAAGTGAAAGTGAAAGTCACTCAGTCATTTCTGACTCTTTGAGACCCCATGGACTATACAGTCCATAGAGTTCTCCAGGCCAGAATACTGGAGTAGGTAGCCTTTCCCTTCTCCAGCAGATCTTCCCAACACAGGAATCGAACCAGGGTCTCTTGCATTACAGGTGGATTCTTTACCAACTGAGCTATGAGGGAAGCCAAGGCGCCTCTGTCCTTCTCTATCTCCGGGAGTTTGCTCAAGCTTATGTTCCTTGAGTTAGTGATGCTGTCTAGCCATCTCATCCTCTCCTGCCTCCTTCACCTCCTGGCTTCAATATTTCCCAGCATCAGGGTCTTCTCTAATGAGTTAGCTCTTTGCACT
>SJYC01113503.1:0-12483 GCA_006408675.1 Madoqua kirkii
TTGGTCATTCCCTTCCCCAGTGGACCACATTCTGTCGGTCCAAACTTTACACTTAATGTCAGGGGCACTTTGGGAAATAAAATTCTCACCAGGATTCCACTCCCTTTCAATTACTGGATGTCATTGTTAAGATAGATTTGGAAACATTCAAGGCACTGAATCACTCAAGGAATGCTGGAGAGTTTTCCTTGGCTCCTGATTGATATCTCATTTCAACTGCAGGGTTCCTTCCTGCTGCCAGGATTCCTATTGTTGTTATTTAGTCACCAAGTTGTGTCTGACTTTTTCAATCCCATGAACTATGGCCACCAGGCTCCTCTGTCCATGGAACTGAAAGAGTCAATTCCTAGGTAAGTTGTTAAGAAGTCCAGGTTCTCCAAGGAGAAGAAAGGGGTCTGGGGTTCTCAAGGGGGAAAAAGGACAATTTTTTTTTTTCCCATATTGCTTTGCCTAGTATAAAAATGTATCTTGCTCAAGGACATGTTTCTCCTTAACAAGAACCTTCTGAACAATCTTGTTATCTTAAAAGGTTTGTTGTGGGAGTGGATCTGGTAAGACCTATTTATTGTTAGTTCTAATCTTATTAATTTAAGATGTATGTTAGGGGAGTGGGTCTGGTAAAAGTATATAAGACCTTGATAAGACTAGAAAGTGGGGCCACTCACCATTCCCTTGTGATGTCCACATCAGAAGCTTTTTCTGTCCCTTTTTCACTTTAGTAAAACTCTGCTACACAAAAGCTCTTGAATGATCAAGCTTGGTCCCTGTTCCCTGGTCCCGAAACTAAATCTTCTTTGGAGATCACAAATCCAACATTATTCTCTGTAAGCTACCAGGATTTCCCAGGCAAGAATACTAGAGTGGATAGCCATTTCCTTCCCCAGGGGATCTTCCTGACTCAGGTATCTTTAGGATTGTATTTTTATATCAGGTCAGCCTCTGTCTTCTCCATTGTCTCTGTAATCCCATTTGGACTTGTTATTTGGAATTGCTTGATTTCCCCGCCCCCAAAAAATAGCAGAGACAATGATCTGCATTGTCTTTGTCTGTCTGGCTTGGTGATGTAGAACCATCACCAAACTGTTAATGGATTCCTCAAAAGACTAAAATAGGAGGCATCCAGATGGTATGGACTCTGATATAATTGAGATTCCCCTTGAATTGTTATAGTTCATGTTTGAGACCATCTCTCCCCAGTCAGAATTTTGCGCAGGAGCTTAGATGGGGTTGCCTCCAGGCTAGAGAGTTTGGCCATCTTAATTTCTGAACAGCCATTAGGGGATGGTACAGCTGTCTTAAAAGAAGCTTATTCCTTGGAAGAAAATTTATGATCAACCTAGATAGCATATTAAAAAGCAGAGACATTACTTTGCCAACAAAGGTCCGTCTAGTCAAGGCTATGGTTTTTCCAGTGGTTGTGTATGGATGTGAAAGTTGGACTGTAAAGAAAGCTGAATGCCAAAGAATTGATGCTTTTGAACTGTGATGTTGGAAAAGACTCTTGAGAGTCCCTTGGACTGCAAGGAGATCCAACCAGTCCATCCTAAAGGAGATCAGCCCTGGGATTTCTTTGGAAGGAATGATGCTAAAGCTGAAACTCCAGTACTTTGGCCACCTCATGCGAAGAGTTGACTCATTGGAAAAGACTCTGATGCTGGGAGGGATTGGGGGCAGGAGGAGAAGGGGATGACCGAGGATAAGATGGCTGGATGGCATCACCAACTCGATGGACATGACTTTGGGTGAACTCTGGGAGTTGGTGATGGACAGGGATGCCACAGTTCATGTTGTCACAGAGTCAGACATGACTGAGAGACTGAACTGAACTGAACTGAACAGTTGTCTGAGGCTGGGGTTTCCTCTGCCTCCTTTTGGCTGAAAGAGAGGAGTTTTCAGACTTCTGCTGCTAAAACCATGAGGAATTCCCATGGAGTCCTCACTAGATTACTGGGGAAGCTGGTACTCTCTGTTGATAGAGGAAGAGAGACTGTGAAACCTCCATTGAGGTCTCCCTCAAAATCAGAGGAAGGAGGAGTTGGGTAGTGATGTTTCCTATTCTTACTTGCAGTTCACAGGGTTTCCTAATAATGGGATTCCTGGTCTTCATCTTATTTTGTCAGGCAGTCCTCATTTATTGGACCCTATGCTGATCTTGCCTCTTGGCTCACAGGCTAGACATTTTCCTTTAGCAAAAATGACTGTGGGGAATACTACTGTTGACCCCTGTGGGGTCAGCAAGGAGAATAAAAAGCCCTGGAGCAATCGCTATGAAAACAGCACTACTGGCAAGACAGATAGCAAGCCTGCTATGGCTCCTTCTCACCCACAGGTCCCCATTGTTCTGTGGCAGCTGGTACCACAGGAGGGCCAGCCAGAAGCAGTGGGCAGACATGCTATATGAGTTTTAGTTTCTGATTCCCAATAATGTCATAGTATAATCCCCTCAAGGGGATTCAGTACATATTACTCTGGGGATTATGCTGTGTGGGAACCAAATCCCACAGTATTCAGTTCCTGGGCAGAGTTGCTCTGAATTCTGTTGAAGGCTGCTGTCATTCTCTCCATCAGTTCAGTTCAGTTTAATTCAGTCTATCAGTCATGTCCGACTCTTTGCAACCCCATGAACTGCAGCATGCCCGGCCTCCCTGTCCATCACCAACTCCCGGAGTCCACCCAAACAGAGTGAGCTCAAAGATTACAGTCAGTCATTTTCATCAAACCTCCCAAAGCCTCCACCAATCTCCCACTGGAGCTGGGCAATCTTAAAGCCTAGTGAAGAAGTGCATATTCTATATCATCTGGGTCACTGAAATTTGTTACACACCCTTTCAAGTTGGGCCCAGCAAGGGCCCCCCTTCCTGGTGTCATTCAAGCCAACAGAACAAGACTAAATTCAGTTCAGAAGCAAAGGAAAGTTTAATTTTTGACCAAAGAATGAAGAGGTACAAGCTTGCACTCTAGAGAACATACTCTTGTAACAAGCTATTGGTGGAACTGCTTTATATGGTTTTTATCAACAGGGAAGCAGATGGGGTTCTTGAAGGTCAGGCACAACTGTGCTGGTCAGAGCTCCAGATCAGTGCAGGGCATAGCAACTGCGCACAGCCTAGAATTGAGGGGCTGTGTCCTGTGTCTCTGCACATGGCCTGCCATCTTGAAATGTTGGGTGCAGCCATTTTGCACTAGGAACTTTGGTCTGAAGTGTCACATGTAAGGCCTGTACATAAAATACCCAATGAACAAATGAAACTAGACTAAGCACAAAGGAAATTTTTTTAAGGTTACACTTTATTACCCAGATTCCACTTTTATGGTCTGGGAATTGTTAATGGAATTTTTTCAGCGACACTGTCACACAGTTAACCTGAGGCATGCTCTGGTTTCAACTTTGACTTGGCCTGTTTCCTGTCCCTAACCTTAAGGAGTGAGATGGATGAACATCTAATTTCCCCCTACTGCATTGTTGGAAGGGCTAATTGAAAAGGTCAAGTGTCTCTGCAGGTGGGTAGACCAAGAGCCCAGATACATAATCACAACATGAAACCTGCCTGGATTTCTTATACATAATTAATAAAGACCTCTATGTCTACCTAAGTCTTGGTTATCTTAAAGTTTCATTCTGACAAGAAGAGCAGGATTTCAGCCAGGTTTTGAGAAGGTAAGGGAAATTTCGGTACAGGCAATACTCCAATCAATCCAGAAATACTGTCCAGGCTAATAACTATTACAGACAGACAAGCAAATCCAGTCATACTCTTTGTATAGACAGACAGGTTAGCAAGGATACACAAACAATTTGAGACTACTGATGCCCCATAGAGTTACTCATTATGGTTACAATGATGGCCTAGATACTTAGAATGTTTCAGAACTAATCTTAATGTACACGTAATACAGTGTAGAGTCATTGATCACCCCAGATCTTAATAATTAAGATCAGTGATACAAAACAGATAAAACAATTATACCACCATCTTGGACCTGCTGACCCTTATGCCCCTACTGCCTTCCTCAGTAGCATGCAGGAAACCAATGGCAAACCACTCTAGTACTCTTGCCTGGAGAATCCCATGGACAGAGAAGCCTAGTAGGTTACAGTCCATGGGGTTGCAAAGAGTCGGACACGACTGAGTGACTTCACTTCATTGGCTGCCCTTGTAAACAGAGCCAAGGGAAGGCTGGGATTGCTCACAGACTCTAGTTCAGGGTCAAACTCTCCCTACATTTCAGTTCAATATGGTTTTTCTAGGAATGCATTTTCTCAACAAATACAAATGTATTTTATAAAAACTATTCTAAATCTTGACAAGAAGAGGTGATAAGAAAGTTTTAACTACTTTTGAGATTTTTATACACTATTTAGGGTTGTATAGTTCATGTTGTCACAGAGTCAGACATGACTGAGAGACTGAACTGAACTGAACTGAACAGTTGTCTGAGGCTGGGGTTTCCTCTGCCTCCTTTTGGCTGAAAGAGAGGAGTTTTCAGACTTCTGCTGCTAAAACCATGAGGAATTCCCATGGAGTCCTCACTAGATTACTGGGGAAGCTGGTACTCTCTGTTGATAGAGGAAGAGAGACTGTGAAACCTCCATTGAGGTCTCCCTCAAAATCAGAGGAAGGAGGAGTTGGGTAGTGATGTTTCCTATTCTTCTTGCAGTTCACAGGGTTTCCTAATAATGGGATTCCTGGTCTTCATCTTATTTTGTCAGGCAGTCCTCATTTATTGGACCCTATGCTGATCTTGCCTCTTGGCTCACAGGCTAGACATTTTCCTTTAGCAAAAATGACTGTGGGGAATACTACTGTTGACCCCTGTGGGGTCAGCAAGGAGAATAAAAAGCCCTGGAGCAATCGCTATGAAAACAGCACTACTGGCAAGACAGATAGCAAGCCTGCTATGGCTCCTTCTCACCCACAGGTCCCCATTGTTCTGTGGCAGCTGGTACCACAGGAGGGCCAGCCAGAAGCAGTGGGCAGACATGCTATATGAGTTTTAGTTTCTGATTCCCAATAATGTCATAGTATAATCCCCTCAAGGGGATTCAGTACATATTACTCTGGGGATTATGCTGTGTGGGAACCAAATCCCACAGTATTCAGTTCCTGGGCAGAGTTGCTCTGAATTCTGTTGAAGGCTGCTGTCATTCTCTCCATCAGTTCAGTTCAGTTTAATTCAGTCTATCAGTCATGTCCGACTCTTTGCAACCCCATGAACTGCAGCATGCCCGGCCTCCCTGTCCATCACCAACTCCCGGAGTCCACCCAAACAGAGTGAGCTCAAAGATTACAGTCAGTCATTTTCATCAAACCTCCCAAAGCCTCCACCAATCTCCCACTGGAGCTGGGCAATCTTAAAGCCTAGTGAAGAAGTGCATATTCTATATCATCTGGGTCACTGAAATTTGTTACACACCCTTTCAAGTTGGGCCCAGCAAGGGCCCCCCTTCCTGGTGTCATTCAAGCCAACAGAACAAGACTAAATTCAGTTCAGAAGCAAAGGAAAGTTTAATTTTTGACCAAAGAATGAAGAGGTACAAGCTTGCACTCTAGAGAACATACTCTTGTAACAAGCTATTGGTGGAACTGCTTTATATGGTTTTTATCAACAGGGAAGCAGATGGGGTTCTTGAAGGTCAGGCACAACTGTGCTGGTCAGAGCTCCAGATCAGTGCGGGCATAGCAACTGCGCACAGCCTAGAATTGAGGGGCTGTGTCCTGTGTCTCTGCACATGGCCTGCCATCTTGAAATGTTGGGTGCAGCCATTTTGCACTAGGAACTTTGGTCTGAAGTGTCACATGTAAGGCCTGTACATAAAATACCCAATGAACAAATGAAACTAGACTAAGCACAAAGGAAATTTTTTTAAGGTTACACTTTATTACCCAGATTCCACTTTTATGGTCTGGGAATTGTTAATGGAATTTTTTCAGCGACACTGTCACACAGTTAACCTGAGGCATGCTCTGGTTTCAACTTTGACTTGGCCTGTTTCCTGTCCCTAACCTTAAGGAGTGAGATGGATGAACATCTAATTTCCCCCTACTGCATTGTTGGAAGGGCTAATTGAAAAGGTCAAGTGTCTCTGCAGGTGGGTAGACCAAGAGCCCAGATACATAATCACAACATGAAACCTGCCTGGATTTCTTATACATAATTAATAAAGACCTCTATGTCTACCTAAGTCTTGGTTATCTTAAAGTTTCATTCTGACAAGAAGAGCAGGATTTCAGCCAGGTTTTGAGAAGGTAAGGGAAATTTCGGTACAGGCAATACTCCAATCAATCCAGAAATACTGTCCAGGCTAATAACTATTACAGACAGACAAGCAAATCCAGTCATACTCTTTGTATAGACAGACAGGTTAGCAAGGATACACAAACAATTTGAGACTACTGATGCCCCATAGAGTTACTCATTATGGTTACAATGATGGCCTAGATACTTAGAATGTTTCAGAACTAATCTTAATGTACACGTAATACAGTGTAGAGTCATTGATCACCCCAGATCTTAATAATTAAGATCAGTGATACAAAACAGATAAAACAATTATACCACCATCTTGGACCTGCTGACCCTTATGCCCCTACTGCCTTCCTCAGTAGCATGCAGGAAACCAATGGCAAACCACTCTAGTACTCTTGCCTGGAGAATCCCATGGACAGAGAAGCCTAGTAGGTTACAGTCCATGGGGTTGCAAAGAGTCGGACACGACTGAGCGACTTCACTTCATTGGCTGCCCTTGTAAACAGAGCCAAGGGAAGGCTGGGATTGCTCACAGACTCTAGTTCAGGGTCAAACTCTCCCTACATTTCAGTTCAATATGGTTTTTCTAGGAATGCATTTTCTCAACAAATACAAATGTATTTTATAAAAACTATTCTAAATCTTGACAAGAAGAGGTGATAAGGAAGTTTTAACTACTTTTGAGATTTTTATACACTATTTAGGGTTGTATAGACCTCTGAATCTGACACAGAAGCAGGTACTGAACCAAATCTTAGACATTCTCTAATCTGTTTTTATATCAAGTATATGATGCTGTCTCAAAAATGTCACTGTTATATTCATTGTGTTACATCTGAAATTTTTTAAATATAGAAAATGAACAAAATAAGGTAATATTTTAGTAGTAACTTAAATATGCTCATTTGCATATATTATACTTTGTTAAAAAAAATTTCAAGCTAACCTGAAGGATAAGAGAGCAAGTAAGAATGAGTAAGAAGTCGTGGAAGTAGCTTAAACCAACCAAAAGGCCTTTTAAGAGATAAATTCCTCTGCAAAAAGCAATGAGACCAGCCTTTGAGCATTTCATTCATTCACTTGTTCATTCACAATCAATTTATATTAAATGACTACTTCTAAATTTTTGTTTGCTCTCCCCATGGTAAGTTAAGCCCTGAACAGGTAATATAAATACTATAGTAAGATGACTTGTTTTCAGGAGAAATAAGAAATGGAGTGAGTCAGGAAAGACACAGCAGGGCTACAGAGCTAAATGAATACTAGCTTGAAGGGATAACTGCTGTTTTGAGTTATAATTGGTGTCAAAGATCATTTTCATTTGATTATCTATCTGACAGTGGAGAATTATGAAAGACATTGATAATAAATGATATAGGGAAAATAAAAGTAACAAGTTATTTTGTCAGTGTTTAGTTGCAGAGGGTATTACAAAAATGAAAGGACAAAATCCTAAACATTGAGGAGTATAATGAACTCTTAATAGTCATTTTGGGTAAAAATATATTCCTAAAGTTACATCTCTGGAGAACTGTTTTAAACAGGCAGCTAAATAAATCAACCCATGTTTAACAAATATCTTTCAAAATATAGATTTTATTTTTAACTTGGCAAAGCAGCTTTGCAGCTGTCAATGAATAACTCAGGAAAGCCTTATCAACAAAAGAGCCATTACAAGGATAAGAAAAATTCCAGAAGAATAATAGAAGGCTTACTTAGGGAAAAAATAAAAAAATTTCACTACATTTAAATACATATTTAGATTTCTCAGCTGTCTGCATAAATGAGATGACTAGTTTGATGATTCCTATAAAGAGTTTACATAGACTCTAAATATTAAATAAATAAATAAAATATTAACACTTTTGCTGCTATTCTCAATGAGAAAAGAAAGCCAAGAATGCCAATTGACAATCTTCCCCAATCTTTTAAATTTATGAGAAGTGACATTTTTTAAGACTGTGCTCCCACCTGATTATAATACTTTGTTAAATTGCTTGATCTTTAGGAAGACTAATTTTCTTCTTATTCTATGAAAGACTCTATAGCATACTTATTAATGTTACGGATTCTGCAGCCAAGTTACCTGGGTTCAAATTCTAGTGTTACCACTTACCAGCTTTACGACCTAGTTTTTTGCCTCAGTTTCTCATATATAATACTGTAGGAGACAGGAAAAATAAAAGAAAAGCAGGCCCCAGCAAGGGCCAGAAAAGAAATTTATAATTATTAATAAATTGGATGCTATAAGGCATGAGACTCTTGGAACAAGTCCAGAGGGAACAGTTCATAGTCTTGAAAACAAGATACGATACTGAGGTTGGAAAACCGACCCCAGACTGCTTCTCAACTGGCGTCTCAGAGTCACATGTTTTATGTATCTGGTGGAAAATCTATAGATAAGAATATTCATCTTAGTTACTGATTTGTTATTGATTACTGTTTTTCAATTCAGTTCAGTTCAGTTGCTCAGTCATGTCCGACTCTTTGCCACCCCATGAATTGCAGCACACCAGGCCTCCCTGTCCACCACCAACTCCCAGAGTTCACCCAAACTCATGTCCATTGAGTCAGTGATGCCATCCAGCCATCTCATCCCTGTTGTCCCCTTCTCCTCCTGTCCTCAACCCCTCCCAGCATCAGGGTCTTTTCCAATGAGTCAACTCTTCACATGAGGTAGCCAAAGTATTGGAGTTTCATCCTCAGCATCAGTTCTTCCAATGAGTACCCAAGACTGGTCTCCTTTAGAATGGACTGACTGTATCTCCTTGCAGTCCAAGGGACTTAGTTACTCAATGGTTAATAATCACTTTGTTCTTTGGCCCTGAAAGCCACATAACTTAACTCCCCACATATCCTTTCCTTCATGGCGGAAAGTGTTAATAAAGCTGGCTTGGATGCAGTTTCAGCACCTTCACCTTGGAGCGGTGTTGGTCCCCTGATCCTCACTTTTCACTGAGTTCTCATGTCTTTTGTTTCTCATTCTCTCACCATGTCTCACTTTTGGTAACCCTGCTTGTCAAGCCAGTCTTAACATAATACAAAGTGAGCATGCTAATTATACTGTCCAAGTCCTGTGGTTTTTAGAAGGGAAAAAGTCAAAATACTTAGCACAGTGCCTGATAGTATTGAGGTGAGGTGAAGTCACTCAGTCGTGTCCGACTCTTTGCAACCCCATGGACTGTAGCCTACCAGGCTCCTCCGTCCATGGGATTCTCCAAGCAAGAATATTGGAGTGGGTTGCCATTTCCTTCTCCAGGGGATCTTCCCGACCCAGGGACCAAACCCAGGTCTCCTGCATTGGAGGCAGAGGCTTTAACCTCTGAGCCACCAGGGAAGTTCCTGATAGTATTAGACCTTACTATATATGACCAATTTGACATGGCTCAGCTCTAGAGATGAGGTTAATGATTCTTAATATAATAACTAAAGAAATAGACATAAAAATATAAAGGAGACAAAGAGAAGGGAGCAGATGATGGAAAGGGAGAAAATGCAGAAAAAAAGAAAGGAAAATGAAGGTAGACACTAGGGTGAATTTGGATGGAATAAGGGAAAGAGAAAAAGATATTGTCCTTTCTAGAAAAGAAAAAAGTGATGACATCATGGACATATAATACTTACCCCATTCTCCAGTCTTTTTCATTAGAATTTATATAAGCAGATCGTGGCTACCTAGCACTTTAGATATAAAGCTCCAACTAAGCCAAAATTCAGCTTAGTTATTGAACTAAATGCATGATACAATTAATTGTGTAGCTGCACAATAATGCATAAATTAGCCTTCCTCCAGCTAATTAGTGGACTGTTTAGTGGTGACTAGACATAAGATCTGCCATAAATATAATGTAAATCTATTATTTCTGAGCTGTGTCACACATTTTGAAAGATAACTCATTTATTTTCTTCTTTCATCGTACTCAAGCATGGCATGGAAGTCCACAGAAATAAAAACCAGATCATGAGCTTCTAGAGCAAGGAGTCATCAGTGACAGCTGGGGTGCCCAAAGAAAAATCATAAAATAGAGATACTATTGCAAGTTGGGAGCATAAATTAAAAATAATGTGACTATTTCATTTTTAAGTTCTTCAGTGTGGTAAATCTGCTTACAATATTTGTGTTTTTACTAACACTGAGATTCATCAATGATGTGTGTGTGTTGATTGCTCAGTCATGTCCAACTCTTTGTAACCTCACAGACAGTAGCCCACCAGGCTCCCCTGTTCATAGGATTCTCCAGGCAAGAATACTAGAGTGGCTTGCCATTCCCTTCTCCAGAGGATCTTCCCAACCCAGGGATCAAACCCTGGTCTGATTTGCAGGCAGATTCTCTACCATTTGAGCTACAGGGAAGTCCTTATCAATGATAACAAAGAATAATTAGAAGTTTTATTTTCATGAATCTTCAAATTCATAATTCATTAATTCTTTTGACAAACTTTGAGCATCAATCTGTAATTCAAGATAATTCCAAGTTAAGTCCTTAGTGACTTTTCAGCGTGTTAAGTGAATATTGTCTATTACCTTAGTTACTAGAGCTTCTTTTTCCCACAGGAAGGAAAAGCATTCAGCCATTTATTCTTCTGAGCATTAGTACAAGCCTTACTTTCAGGCTAACTTTATCTCCTGGTTCATTGTAAAAATGAAGACACTGAAATATTTATTAAAAATATATGCAAAATTCCAAATATTACCAAAATATTGAAAATTTTTAACAATAGAGTAAATTATTTTGGAACAACTCCTGGGATTCCCAGGCAAGCTCCCTGAAATATGAAGATCAGGCTGATTTAAACCAGTAAACAATTGAAAAAGAGAAAATCAACAAAGTCTTTCAAAGGATAATACTTTGAGATTTAAGGCGTAAAAAGTGGCTCTTGGAAAAACTTATGACACTCATATTTTGTAGCACTGATCCTTTTTATGATGCTGCAATCATCAAAGTTGAATCTAATAAACATATTACACAACTGTTTTGTCTAAATGTAAAAACAATGGTTAAGCAAGTCTATGTTTTAAGAATATTAGTTGTGATTTTAGCCCAGATTTTACTTTTTTTTTTTTTAGAATAAAGTTACATATTTCATTTTTCAGAAAACCTCAATCACACCCCACCTCCTCCAAAATTATTTTTGCTTTAGGAGATTCACTTTTGTCTATTATTTTTTGTTATTTCCTTATATAACAAAGATCCTGTGTTGGAGGAGGGCACTAAGAATTTTGTTTATAGTACTGACTTTAGTCTAGTGAAGATGCTCAGTCGTGTCCGACTCTTTGCGACCCCATGGACTGTAGCCTACCAAGCTTCTCTGCCCATGGGATTTTCCAGGCAATAGTACAGGAGTGGATTGCCATTTCCTTCTCCAGGGGATCTTCCCGACCCAGGGATCGAATCTGGGTCTCTCACACTGTAGATAGACGCTTCACCATCTGAGCCACCTTTGTTGTTCCCTTGTATAACAAAGACCCTGTGTTGGAGGGGGGCACTAAGAATTTTGTTTATAGTACTGACTTTACCTTCCTGATAATTTGTTACATTTAATTGTGAATGTAAGAGGATTTCTGAGGGATTCAGAAATTCAGCCAACTAGAGGTTACTTGGTATTCACCTTTCCAGAGAATACAGTAATTATTTAATTACTGGAAAACACAAAGCCCATGTATCTCAGAACAAAGAACTCTTTTGTATTAAAGCTGTATTAAAGAAATGTTTCTAAAACATATTATTCTGCCCTAATTCTCCAAATGTGTGAACAACCAGGAGCAAATAAAAGTTGTGTCAATACTTTCATTACCTGATATACCAATGATAAGGTAAATTTTGGAGTTAGTGAAGATATGGTAATTCCTGAGGTTTAACATTAGACTTTTTAAATAACAACTATTCAAGAATACTCATGGAAATCATTGCATATATTAGGTGCTTAAATCCATGTTATTTATGCTCAAGTGTTAGTCCAAGGCTGCTGAGGCTTTCTGGACTAAATGTCTGTGGCTAATAGGAAATATTTTCATAATAGTCATTTCTATACCCTTTCCATTTATGTTTTAGCCTTCTATTTGCAATTGGAAACTTTGTCTTTTAATCTCTGAAGTGATAAACTGATTTTTTAAATAAATTATGTGCTATTTTTTACATTATTCAGTACCTCAACTCATTTTTTTCTGAGTAGAATCTCCTCATTTCAGTGTACTATGTTTGGAGAGCCTGTGTAGGACCCTGCTATGGTCAT
>SJYC01113504.1:0-10821 GCA_006408675.1 Madoqua kirkii
ATGTTCACAGTTCATGTATTGCTGAAGTCTGGCTTGGAAAATTTTGAGCATTACTTTACTAGCATGTGAGATGTGTGCAATTGTGTGGTAATAGTTGTAGGGTTAGGAACTATAAAGTGTTGAGGGATAATAATGTAGTTTGCTGCATGGAGGTCCTGGGCAAATCTTCATTTCTGCCCTAATATTTTCTCACTTATGAAATGAGAGTGTTTCAACTACAGGGATAATGTGGCTTTGAGCCTGTAATCTTCTACTACAGGCTTTGTGCTTTGAACAGCTTCTATATTTATAGGGGGTTAATATACACAAGAGGTTTGGAGGGGTCTGTTTGAATCTTGACAGGAGATGCTCTGTAACTTTTTCCAAAATCATTTGGAGATTTTGACATAAGGAAGGTAATTAGATGATTCAATACAGAAATGATCAGCAGTTCCCAGAATCTGCTCTAGTACTCTCAGAGATGGAGCAAATAAAAGATGTCAAAACAAATATGTAGTTCTCCTGTTTGGTTACTTTGACTACTACTGTCAAATTCCAGAACGCTTTCCCCCTTTTGGGAGAAAAAGACTCTGTCATGGTAATTCTTTAAGAAGTCTTGGATTAATAAATGGCCAGGGGTAGAGTTACTCAGAAAAGGCAATGGCACTCCACTTCACTACTCTTGCCTGGAAAATCCCATGGATGGAGGAGCCTGGTGAGATCCAGTCCTTGGGGTCACTAAGAGTCAGGCATGACTGAAAGACTTCAGTTTCACTTTTCACTTTCATGCATTGGAGAAGGAAATGGCAACCCACTCCAGTGTTCTTGCCTGGATAATCCCAGGGACAGAGGAGCCTAGTGGGCTGCCATCTATGGTGTCGCATAGAGTCGGACACGACTGAAGTGACTTAGCAGCAGCAGCAGAGGTACTAAGGAGAAAAGTGTTTGTACCTCTTAAAGGGCCTAAAGGAAAGGGAATAGGTCCAGAGAAAGGAAACTCTTGAGGATCACTGGAGAGACCCACATTATAAACATTTTTTATATTCTAAGACAGAGGCTGGCTACTTTATAGTAGTGGGATTAAACAGCAAGAGTGTGGCTCCAGTGTCAGTTAGGACTGGAAGAAATTCATTCCCAATGTAGCAAAATGTTTCCCCAAGATGACTAAGAGGAAAGATTAGGAAGACCTCCCATAGATCCTCAGAACTCTGAGAACTGGAAGGGTATTGGAAAGGCTGGTTAGAGGTCTGAAGGTAAATTTTAACCATCTGAAGGCACTGTTAAATTTGTAACAGTCTCTTGTCAACTGTCCTGTCATCTTTTTTTTACACTAATAACAGAAACTAAGAGAGTTTTGTTTTGGGGGTCTTCACTTGCTGGACTTGAAGATTAAGAATTAGGGTGATCTTTCATTTAGGTGACTCATCTAAAGTGTGAATTGCTTTGCCAGATTAACTAAATCTAAATTAGACAGTTTCTCATTTCATCCTGGTCCTTTTTACTAGATGGGAAAGGTCCCAACCACACATTAGTAAACATAGAGTTAAGAGCTACCCGAGTGGGATCAATATTTGAAGGAAGAGCAGAATTCCCTTTAATAACATTCCAAATTGAATTGTAATAATCATGAAAAAGTCCATCAGATTTTTGTTTGCAAGCTTGCATTTTGTTCTAATCAATAGGCTTTGGAAAGCCCTAGGAATTGCTCCATAAATTTGCCTAGTGATTGCCCAAGGCTGATCATATAAGTTAGTGGACTGGTCTCTAATTTGTAATTCTAGAGAGCTTTTTAAAATTTTCCCAAATTGGTGGTTTTCATCCAATGCTGTCCTGGCCTTCACCAACAGGCATATAAACTGGCTGATAAGAGTCAGAGAAATCAGGCTGATAAACTTGAATGACTTAAATTAAATCCCTCAGCAAATCTGTGAGGAATTAGCTTGAGAAAATCTTTGACTATGGCTTGCAATTCATCCTTAGTCCAGGAAATATAAGAAATTAAGTGTTTCACTTCTGGATCTTCTGATGCTTACTTTTAAAGGGACAGATTTTGACAGGTTCAGCAGAAAAGGGAGCAGAAAGAGTATCAGAGAAAAGGGGAAGTTTGGAGGAAGAATTAGTTTGGAGGATCTTAAGGTATACTGGTACTTTGGCCACCTCATACGAAGAGTTGATTCATTGGAAAAGACTCTGATGCTGGGAGGGATTGGAGGCAGGAGGAAAAGGGGACGACAGAGAATGAGATGGCTGGATGGCATCACCGACTCAATGGATGTGAGTTTGAGTGAACCCTGGGAGATGGTGATAGACAGGGAATCTCATGGGGTCGCAAAGAGTCGGACAGGACTGAGCAACTGAACTGAACTGGACTGAAGGTATAGTGGAGGTATATATAAACGGAAAGGAAGAAAAAGAGGTGAAGGCAGAGCATGAGACAAAGAAGTCCAGGAAGATGAGCTTGAAGATTTTCAAGCCATTTTCTCTTTCTTTCTTTGTCTCAGTCTTAAAATCTGATTTTGCAGAGAAGCAATTTTAGACTCCTGATATTGGAACATCTCAAAATACAATCAAAATAAGCACTCCACTCAATTCTGGAAGTTTTTGAGCTTTTGTACTCCAATTCAGTTCGAAGAAAATTAAGTTTTTCTTGATTTCAAAAGGATTTCAGAAGTTCCTCATAATGGCTATTGATATTCTAAATTGACTTCTTCCAGTTTAGTCCATTTAAATTAGAAAGGAGTATGAAGAAAGACAAAGGTTTTAAACATAAAACTAGCCACAGTCCTTGGGCAGGCACCCTAAAATACTTAGATAGGGACCCGTTTCCTTGCGAGTTTTCCTCTAGAGTAAAGAACAGTCTTCAAACAACTTGCAAGCCAATCCCAGTCAGTCCTAAAAAGACTGCTTAGGCCTGGAAGAGCCAGGCTGAAGGCTTTTTTTTTTTCTTTTCCCTCCAGCCAGTCTCCAGAAAATAGACTTTCCAAAGGAAAAGGCTAAAGGCTGAAAAACTGGCACAATTTTATTTGAAGCAACACTTTCTTGAAGAAATTGAGCTGAAGCATTTTCAGCCAGCTTTGGTTGAAGCAGTCTGATCTCAAGATCAGACTGAAGTGCCAAACAAGCACGTACATACAGAGCAAGGCCTTAACTAGAAAAACAAAACCTTTAAACTTCTATTCAGATCCTGAATAAACCCTAAAGAGCTTCAGACTCAAAGAGGGCATGAACTCAGATCCAAGAGAAAGACGTACCTTCAAACTCTTCAGTAAGAAAAGCAGTGAGTGAAAATGGGCTGAGTTATGAGTCTTATACCTGTCTGCTCATCAGCTCCAGAGCCATCAGGGGTCTTCTCTGGTCCCCATATAGGCCACAAAAATGCTGACCTGAAACAAATAGACTGTCAGATATGTCTCTGGCTAAGATGGGTTTATTTAGAATCAGTAGAGAGTTGCAATTTGGGGTCTGCAATCATGGTGAGCCATAGGCAAATTCTCACAGGCAAGGGAAGGAGAAGACTTTAATGGAGGATAAAAGGAGGTTGGGAGGGCTGTAGTGAACAATAAGTATGAGTTTTCAAAGGTGGAGTCCCTGCCTGGGAAGAAAAGGAGTCTATCTTCTTGTTATTGGATTGCTGTCATCGCAGGATATAGGAGCTCCCCCTTCTTGTCACCCAACTCTATTTAACTGAGGTTTCTGCTTGTTAATTTTACAAGAACAAAGTAGAAGTTGATTTTCAAACAGTTCTTATTAATTTTATAAAGTCAGATGGTAAAATATCTTCTCCAAGTATGCTTATAGTACTGAACTTGGTGTATACCACCAAGCCAGGATACTGGAGTGAGTAGCTGTTTCCTTCTCCAAAGGAGCTTCCGAACCCAGGGGTTGAACCCAGGTCTCCCACATTGCAGGTGGATTCTTTACCAGCTGAGCCACCAAGGAAGCCCAAGAATACTGGAATGGGTAGCCTATTTCTTCTCCAGGGGATCTTCCTGACCCAGGAATGAACCGGGGTCTCCTGCATTGCAGGCAGATTCTTTACCAACTGAGCTCCCAGGGAAGTCATACCACCAGTTATATGCTGGCAAACTAGATAACTAAGATCACTTATAACATCTTTCTGTGGCTCAACTTCTGTCTGCCTGACTAGACTCCCTGTGGTTTGTTCAGTTGTGATCATGGTGGTACTGTAACGAAAGAAAAATGTAAGAGCTCTCCCATTGTTTATGTGTGTGTGCTCAGGCCTGTGACTCTTTGCCACTCCCTGTACTGTAGCCCACCAGTCTGAAGTCATACCACCAGTTATATGCTGGCAAACTAGATAACTAAGATCACTTATAACATCTTTCTGTGGCTCAACTTCTGTCTGCCTGACTAGACTCCCTGTGGTTTGTTCAGTTGTGATCATGGTGGTACTGTAACGAAAGAAAAATGTAAGAGCTCTCCCATTGTTTATGTGTGTGTGCTCAGGCCTGTGACTCTTTGCCACTCCCTGTACTGTAGCCCACCAGTCTTCTCCATCCTAGGAATTTTCCAGGCAAGAATACAGAAAGGGTTGCCCTCTCCTACTCAAGGGGATCTTCATGATCCAAGGATCAAACCCATGTCTCTTGTTTTTCCTGCACTGGCAAGCAGACTCTTTACCATTGAGCTACCTGGGAAACCCGATACTCAAGATCTTGGTAGAACTAGGGGGCCAACACTTAGGTTTTCTGCCTCCAAGTCCAATTGTTCCACTGAAAGGAAAGGTGGAGGAAAGTTACATGAGCAAAGAATAACTCCAAGGGAGGAATTCCATTGGCAATTTCCACTGGCAAAAAGCAGAAGCAATTGGAGGATGTGCATGACAATATGAATAGGAAACCCAAAGTAGAGTCCAGCAGAGCATCTCTGCTTTTTTTTGCTGTTTGAGTCTAGTAACAATATTCAGTTAACAACAGTTTAAATGTACAATTTGTAATACCATCAAAGAAGACATCATATCTTAGAAAGTATTGTTGGAAGGATGGATTGACTGTATTAAATTGTTTTCCAAGTGTAAGACCAAGTTTAGCTTTCTTGAAAAACATGCTATTTTCTCTCTTGTACTTACAATTTTAAGATTTTTGGATATAGAAAGAAATACTATAGTTTTTAGCATTCTTGGACGATTTCCCTGGTAGCTCAGACAGCAAAGCGTCTGCCTACAATGTGGGAGACCCGGGTTTGATCCCTGGGTCGGGAAGATTCTCTGGATAAGGAAATGGCAACCCACTCCAGTACTCTTGCCTGGAAAATCCCATGGACAGAGGAGCCTGGTGGGCTACAGTCCATGGGGTCGAAAAGAGTTGGACACAACTGAGCAACTTCACTTTCACTTTCACTAGCATTCCCAGAGACCAACAGCTTACTCCTAGCAGAATGCTGTTAGTGCTGAATCATATTTCCATCTTCTCACTAATAAGAAAACACTGGGCAGGAGCAAAATGGGGCATAAGAAAATAGCACATTGTTCCCAGTTGAAGCTGTTTTGTGAGCTGTGCATGCATGCTCAGTCATGTCCAACTCTTCGCGATCCCATGAACTGTAGCCCACCTGGCTTTAAATGGTAGAATTCAAAAGGGAATTTTATGAAAACTAGTGCTATGAACATTGGGGTCCATGTATCTTCAATTAGAGTTTTCATTTTTTTCCAGATATATGCCCAGGAGTGGGATTGCAGGATGATATGGTAGCTCTCTAGATACTTGAGGAAACTCCATACTGTTTTCCATAGCGGCTGTTAACAGTATTCATTCCTACCAATAGAGTAGGAGGTTTCCCTTTTCCCCACACCCTCTCCAGCATTTAAACTTCACAGATTTGTGTGTGTGTGTGTGTGTGTGTGTGTGTGATAGCCATCTGACAGATGTGAGGTGATACCTCAGTGTAGTTTTGATTTGTATTTATCTAATAATTAGTGATGTTTAGCAACTTTTCATGTTCCTGTTAGTAATTTATGTCTTCTTTGGAGAAATATTTCTTTAGATCTTCTGTCTGTTTTTTTGGCTGGATTTTTAATTTTCTTGTTATTGAATTGTATGAGTTGTTTGTATATTTTGGATATTAACTCTTGTCAATCCATCATTTACAAACATTTTCTCCCATTCCATAAGCTGTATTGTTGTTGTTGTTGTTTATTTGTTTGTTTTTATAGCTTCCTTTGCAGTGCTAAAGCATTTAATTTTGATTCAGTCTCATTTGCTTATTTATGCTTGCATTTATTTTGACTTAGGAGTCTGATCTAAGATATTGCTATGAGTTATGTCCAAGGAACTTTTGCCTATATCCTCTTCTAGGAGTGTTATGGATCACATCATATTTAAGTCTTTAAACCATTTTAACTTTGTCTGTGTGATGTGAGATAGGGTCCTAATTTAACTGATTTACATCTAGCTGTCTGGGTTTCCCAGAAATACTTGCTGAAGAGACTTTTCTCCATTGAATATTTTTGCCTCCTTTGTCATAGATTAGTTGGTCATAGGTGTGTGGGTTTATTTCTGGACTCTCTATTCTGTGCTATTGATCTGTATGTTTCTCTGTGTGTGTGTGTCAGTATCATGCTGCTTTGATTGCTGTAGCTTTTAGTATCGTCTGAGGTTTGAAAATGGTAATGCTTGTAGCTTTGTGATTTTTTCCTCAGGATTGCTTTGGCAATTCTGAGTCTTTTATGGTTCCATATAAAGTTTAGTATTATTCGTTCTAGTTCCGTGGAAAATATTGTGGGTATCTTGATAGAGATTATATTAAATCTGTAGATTGCTTTAGGGTAAGTATAGCTATTCTCACAACACTAATCCTTCCATCCAATAACATGTGATATCCTTCTATTTCTTTGAGTTGCCTTTAATTTCATTTGTCAGTATTTTAATGTTTTCAAAAAAAGGACCTCCTTGGCTAAATGTTGTTGCTGTTCAGTTGCTAAGTCTTGACTCTTTACAATCCCATCCCTGTCCTTCATCATCTCCTGGAGATTTCTCAAATTAATGTACATGAGATTATACTGCCCACTTCTTACCCTCAGTCTTTCCAAGCATCAGAGTCTTTTCCATTTAGTCAGCTCTTTGAAGTAGATGGCCAAGGTACTGGAGCTTCAGCTTCAGCATCAGTCCTTCTAGTGAATATTCAGGGTTGATTTCCTTTAGGATGGATTGGTTATTCTCCTTGCAGTCCAAGGGACTCTCAAGAGTCTTCTCCAGCACCACAGTTCAAAAGCATCAATTCTTTGGTACTCAGCTTTCTTTATGGTCCAACTCTCACATCCATGCATGACCACTGGAAAAATCATAGCTTTACCATATGGACCTTTGTCAGCAAAGTGATGTCCGTACTTTTTAATATGCTATGTATGTCATAACTTTTCTTCCAAAGAGCAAGTGGCTTTTAATTTTCTGGCTGCAGTCACTTTCCACAGTGATTTTGGAGCCAAAAAAAAAAAAATATCTGTCACTGTTTCCACTGTTTCCTCATCTATTTGCCATAAAGTGATGGGACCAGATGCCATGATCTTAAGTTTTTTGAATGTTGAGTTTTTGAGCCAGCTTTTTCACTGTCCCCTTAACTCTTATCAAGAGGTTCTTTAGTTCCTCTTCACTTTCTGCCATAGGGGTGGTGTCATCTACATATCTGAGGTTATTGATATTTCTCCAGGCAATCTTGATTCCAGCTTGTGAATTACCCAGCCCAGCATTTCAAATGATGTACTCTGCATATAAATTAAATAAGCAGGGTGACAATATACTGCTTTGATGTACTCCTTTTCTAATTTAAACAAGTTCATTGTTCCATGTCCAGTTCTAACTTTTGCTTCTTGTTTTGCATATAAGATTCTCAGAAGACAGGTAAAGTGGTCTGGTATCCCCATATCTAAGAATTTTCCACATTTTTTGTGACCCACATGGTCAAAGGTTTTAGTGTAGTTAATGAAACTAAAGTAGATATTTTTCTGGAGTTCCCTTGCTTTCTCCATAATCTGGCAGATGTTGGCAATTTGATCTCTGGTTCCTCTGCCTTTTCTAAATCCAGCTTGTATATCTGACATTCTGGTACTGTAATTGCAATACAATTGCAATTATATTGGAGTTTGAACATTCTTTGGATTGCCTTTCTTTGAGACTGGAAAGAAAATTGACTTTTTCCAGTCCTGTGGCCTCTCCTGAGTTTTCCAAATTTGCTGACATATTGAGTGCAGCACTTTCACAGCATCATCTTTTAGGAATTCTGTTGAAATAACTCAGCTGAAATTCTATCACCTCCACACTTGCTTTGTTCATAGTCATGCTTCCTTACACCCAGTTGACTTCGGACTCCAGTATGTCTGGCTCTAGGTGAGTGACCAGGCCATTGTGGTTATCCTGATCATTAAAACCCTTTTTTGTAGAATTCTTCTATATATTCTTGTCAGCTCTTCTATTTCTATTAGGTCCTTTCCATATCTGTCCTTTGTTGTGCCCATTTTGCATGAAATGTTCCCTCAGGTCTCCAATTTTTTGCAAAGGTCTCTAGTCTTTCCCATTCTATTGTTTTCCTATATTTCTTTGCATTGTTCAACTAAGGAAACTTTCGTATCTCTCCTTGTTATTATTTGGAACTCTGCATTCATTTGGGTGTATCTTTCTCTTTTGCCTTTTGCTTTCCTTCGTTACTCAGCTATTTGCAAGGCCTTCTTAAACAAATATTTTGCATTTTTGCATTTTATTTTCTTGGGGATGGTTTTGGTCACCATCTGCTGCACAATGTTGCAAACTTCCATCCATAGTTCTTCAGGCACTCTACCAGATCTAATCTCTTGAATCTATTTGTCACCTCCATTGTATAATCATAAGGGATTAGATTTAGGTCATACCTGAATGGTTCAGTGGTTTTCCCAACTTTCTTCAATTTAAGTTTGAATTTTGCAATAAAGAGCTCATGATCTGAGCCACACTCAGCTCCAGGTCTTGTTTTCACTGACTATATGAAGCTTCTCTATCTTTAGCTGCAGAGAATATAATCAATCTGATTTCAGTATTGACCATCTGGTGATGTCCATGTGTAGAGTCATCTCTTATGTTGTTGAAAGAGGATGTTTGCCATGTGTGCTCTATTGGCAAAGCTTTCTTAGTGTTTGCCCTGCTTCATTTTTCACTCCAAGGCCAACCTTGACCATTTTTCTGTATATTTCTTGACTTCCTACTTTTGCATTCCAGTCCCCTGTGACAAAAAGGACATCTTTTTTTGATATTAGGTCTAGACAGTCTTGTAGGTCTTCACTGAACTATTCAGCTTCAGCTTCTTTGCCATTAGTGGTTGGGGTGTAAACTTGGTTTACTGTCATGTTGAATGGTTTCCCTTGGAAAGGAACTGAGATCATTCTGTCATTTTTGAGATTACACATAAGTACTATATTTCAAAATCCTGACTATGAGGGCTACTCCATTTTTCCTAAAGTGTTCTTGCCCACAGTCGTAGATATAATGGTCCTCCAAGTTAAATTCACCCATTTCTGTCCATTTTACTTCACTGATTCCTAAAATGTCAATGTTCACTCTTGCCATCTCCTGTTTGACCACATCCAACTTACCTTGATTCATGGACCTAATATTCCAGGATCTTATGCAGTACTGTTCTTTACAGCACTAGACTTTATTTCAGTACCGGACACATCCATAAATGAGCAAAGTTTCAGTTTTAACCCTATCTCTCCATTCCTTCTGGAGCTGTAACTCTCCTCTGCTGCAGTAGCATATTGGACACCTACTAATCTGGGGGGGGATTATCTTCTCCTGTTATATCTTTTTGACTTTTCATTATGTTGATGGGTTTCTCATGGCAAAAATACTAAAGTGGTTTGTCATTCCCTTCTCCAGTGGACCACATTTGTCAGGCCCTGACTAGCAGGGACATGCCTTTCAGCAGCTCCACATAGCTAGACAATATGCCTGGCACATGGGTTGTCATACTATTGATCCTCATTGAGCCTGTAAACTGTTACCCTGGAATATGAAGTCAAGTGGGCTTTAGGAAGCATCACTACAAACAAAGCTGTAAAAGTACTCTAATCAATATGCCAGCAAATTTGGAAAACTCAGCAGTGAGCACAGGACTGGAAAAGGTCAGTTTTCATGCCAATCTCAAAGAAAGGCAATGCCAAAAAATGCTCAGACTACCACACAATTGCATTCATCTCACACGTTAGTAAAATTCTCCAAGCCAGGCTTCAGCAACAGGTGAACTATGGACTTCCAGATGTTCAAGCTGGTTTTAGAAAAGGCAGAGGAACCAGAGACCAAACTGACAACACCCACTGGATCATCGAAAAAGCAAGAGAGTTCCAGAAAAAACATCTATTTCTGCTTTATTGACTATGCCAAAGTCTTTCACTGTGTGAATCACAATAAACTGTGGAAAATTCTGAAAGGGATGGAAACACCAGGCCACCTGACTTGCCTCTTGAGAAACATGTATGCTGGTCAGGAAGCAACAGTTAGAGCTGGACATGGAACAACAGACTGGTTCCAAATAGGAAAAGGAGTATGTCAAGGCTGTATATTGTCACCTCACTTATTTAACTTCTATGCAGAGTACATCATGAGAAATGCTGGGCTGGAAGAAGCACAAGCTGGAATCAAGATTGCTGGGAGAAACGACAATAACCTCAGATATGCAGATGACAACACCTTTATGGCAGAAAGTGAAGAAGAACTAAAGAGCCTCTTGATGAAAGTGAAAGAGGATAGTGAAAAAGTTAGCTTAGAGCTCAACATTCAGAAAACAAAGATCATGGCATCTGGTCCCATCACTTCATGGGAAATAGATGGGGAAACAGTGGAAACAGTGTCAGACTTT
>SJYC01113508.1:0-10693 GCA_006408675.1 Madoqua kirkii
AGCTGCATTCATGGGGTCGCAAAGAGTCAGACATGACTGAACAACTGAACTGAATTGAATACAGTCAAAGGCTTTCCATAATCAATGAAACAGAAGTAGATATTTTTCTGGAATTCCTTTGCTTTCTATATGATCCAGCGAATGTTGGCAATTTGATTGATGGTTTCTCTGCCTTTTCTAAACCGAGCTTGAACATCTAGAATTTCTTGGTTCATGTACTGCTGAAGCCTCACTTGAAGGATTTTGAGCATCATCTTACTAGCCTTGGTGGCTTAGTTGCCAAGTTGTATCCGACTCTTGCAACCACATGAATTGTAGCCCATCAGGATGCCTCTTTCCAGGCAAGAACACTTGAGGGGGGTTGCCATTTCCTTCTCCAGAGGATCTTCCCAACCCAGGAATTGAACCCAGATGTCCTGCCTTGCAGGCAGATTCTTTACAGACTAAGCTATGAGTGAATCCCTCTAGCATGGGCAATGAGTGCAATTGTTCAGTAGTTTGAACATTCTTTGGTACTGCCCTTCTTGGGAACTGGAATGAAGACTGACCTTTTCCAGTCCTGTGACCACTGCTGGGTTTTCCAAATTTGCTGCTATATTTAATGCAGCACTTTAATAGCCTCATTTTTTAGGATTTGTAATAGCTCCCCTGGAATTCCATCACCACCAATAGCTTTATTGGCAGCAGTTCTTCCTAAGGCCCACTTGACTTCACACTCCAGGATATCTGGCTCTGGGTGAGTGATTACACCATTGTAGTTATCTGGGTCATTAAGATCTGTTTTATACAATTCTTCTGTGTATTCTTACCATCACTTCTTGATCTTTTCTGCTTCTATTAGACCTTTACCATTTCTGTCCTTTATGTGTCCTATTCTTAAATTGATTTATATTCTGAATTGTTCTTATGTCACACACTTAAAGAACTAAGATTAAAAATTAATTATAACTTTTTCTTTCCAAACTGTAATCTCAATTTAAGGATGAAAATTTGATAAACATAATTTATGTTAGGTGGATACATCATCTTTAAGTTTGTTCTTGGGACTTTCTGGTCATGAACATAGGGGGAAAAATGACTTTCCATATATATCCATTCGTTTGAGCTTTCATAAACAAAATCCTCAAATATAAAATGTTCCATCTCATTTTGCCCTCAATTTTTCCCAGCATCAGGGTTTCTCCCCCACCCCCCAATGAATGGGCTCTTGGCATCAGGTGGGCGAAATATTGGAGCTTTAGCATCCATCCTTCCAATGAATATTCAGGGTTGATTTCCTTTAGGACTGACTGATTTGATTTCCTTGCTCTCCAAGGGACTGTCAAGAGTCTTATCCAGCACCATATTTGAAAGTGTCAGTTCTTCAGTACTCAGCCTTCTTTACGGCCCAACTCTCATATTCATATGTGACTACTGGAGAAGCCATAGAGTTGACTATGTGAACCTTTGTTGGCAAAATTTGTCTCTGCTTTTTAATACACTGTTTAGGTTTGTCATAGCTTTCATCAAAGGAGCAAGTGTCTTTTAATTTCATGGCTGCAGTCTCCACCCTTGGTGACTTTGGAGCCCAAGAAACTAAAGTCTGTCATTGTTTCCATCTTGGCTCCATCTATTTGCCATGAAGTAAAGAGACAGGATGCCACAATTTTAGTTTTTTGAATGTTGAGTTTCAAGCCAGCTTTTTCACTGTCCTCTTTCACTTTCATCAAGAGGCTCTTTTGTTGCTCCTTACTTTATACCATCTTAGAATGGTATCATCTCCATGTCTGAAGTTGCTGATATTTCTCCCAGCAATCTTGAATATAACTTGTGATTCATCCAGCCTAGCATTTTGCATGATGTACGCTACACAGAAGTTAAATAAGCAGGGTGACAATATAAAGCCTTGTCATACTCCTTTTCCAGTTTTGAAGCAGTCATTGTTCCATGTCTGTCTGGTTCTAACTGTTGCTTCTTGACTGACATACAGGTTTCTCAGGAGGCTGTAAAGTAGACTGGTATTCCCATCTCTTTAAAAGTTTTCCACAGTTTGCAGTGATCCACACAGTCAAAAGTTTTAGCACAGTCAATGAAACAGAAGTAGATGATTTTTTGGAATTCCCTTGCTTTCTCTATGATGCAATGAATGCTGGCAATTTGATCTCTGGTTTCTCCGCCTTTTCTAAACCAAGCTAGTACATCTGTACTGCTGAACCCTAAATTAAAGGATTTTGAGCATAAGCTGAAAGACATATAAATCCGTATATTACAAAGTAACCATAAGGATTACCAAAATCAGTGGCCTTCCAAAATCTACAAGGAAATTGAGAGGAAAAGTGAAGAACAAGGGTCGGGAATGTACAGATTGCAGCAAAATTAGAATGACCATACAATGTATCACTGAAACTAGAATAAATTTTGTGTTATTTCACTCATTGTGAGAAAGTCATATTGAAGTGCCTGTGGGAATATTATTCATTTTCAATATTGGCAAAATTACCTAGATTTTATAACTATTAATAGCATTGGCACAACTTCTATGGAGGAGAATGGGACAACAGAGGATGAGATGGTTTGATGGCATCACTGACTCAATGAACTTTAGTTTCACAAGCTCCAGAAGATGTAAAGGACAGGGAAGCCTGGTGTGCTACAGTCCATGAGGTCTCAAAGAGTCAAACATGATTGAGTGACTCAACAGCAACTATGGAGAGTACTATTTGGGTGTCTATTAACATTAAAAATTATGTACTTTCTGACTTCTTCCACCTCTGGAAATTTACTTTATGGATATCCTACACACATATCATGCTGTTTTTTGCAGCATTACCTTTAAAGCACAAGCTTGGACTGCATAAATATCCATCAATAAATAAAGCAAGATTGATACCAAAAATGAAATTCTGTGAAGATGTTAAATAAGAAAAAATAGAGAATGATGATGCTGTTTATGTGCTGATATGGGGAGATCTCCAAGATAGATTTTTAAGTTAAAAAAAAAAAGTTGAAAGTGGTATTTATAATATATATTAATATGATATGTTTGTGCAGGAAAGGGGGATGCATTCATTTTCTATTGTTGCTGTAACAATTTAACACAAATTTAGCAGTTCAACACTATACACATTTATTATCTCAGAGTGTTGTAGGTCAAATCTGACAGAGGTTAGGATAAGGTTTCAGCAGGGTGTTCCTCTCTAGGGGCTCTAAATAAAAATCTGTTTTCTTGCTTAAGTTAGCAAAATTCAGTTTGTGGCCCTATGTCTTACTAGCTGTCATCTGAGAGCCATTCCCAGATTCTAGAGGCTGTTGGATTCTTAGGCTCACAGTCCACTTCCTCCATAATCAAAGCAGGAATGTCAGGTCAAGTTCCTGTCATGCTTTGAATCTGTTGCCTCTCCTTCCCTGGTTGTATCTCTCTCTGACAGCTTTTCTGCTGCCTCCTCTTCCTCCTCCTGTTTCTAAAAGTGCATGTAAAATACAGGACCCATCAGAATAATCCAGGATCTGTTCGGTTCAGTCACTTATTCATGTCCAGCTCTTTGCAACCCCATGGACTGCAGCATGCCAGACTTTCTTGTTCATCACAACTCCTGAAGCCTACTCAAACTCTTGTCCATTGCCTTGGTGATGCCATCCAACTACCTTATCCTCTTTTGTCCCCTTCTCCTCCTGCCTTCAGTCTTTCCCAACATCAGGGTTTTTTCCAATGAGTCTGTTCTTTGCATCAGGTGGCCAAAGTATTAAAATCTCAGCTTCAGCACCAGCCCTTCCAATGAATATTCAGGACTGATTTCCTTTAGGATTGACTGGTTGGCTCTCCTTGCAGCCCAAGAGACTATCAAGAGTCTTCTCCAACACCACAGTTCAAAAGCGTCAATTCTTCAGCACTCAGTTTTCTTTACAGTCCAACTCTCACATCCATACATGACCACTGGAAAAGCCATAGCTTTGACTAGACAGACTTTTGTTGGTAAAATAATGTCTCTGCTTTTTAATATGCTGTCTAAGTTGGTCATAGCTTTTCTTCCAAGGATCAAGGGTCTTTTAATCTTGTGGGTTACAGTCACCATCTAAAGTGATTTTGGAACTCAAAAAAAAATAAAGTCTCTCATACTTTAAGATTTACAGTCTTAATTCTATCTTCAATATACCTTTGACCTGTTCTATAAAATAATACATTCATGGGATCCAGTGTATTTGGGGGCCCATAGGAAATAAATATTCAACTTTGTTTATTACATATACAACAAAACTAGGGAAAGATACTTACAGAACTCAAGAACAATGGTACCATGGGAAGAACTGTTGTGATTAAAAGAAAAATGTGGTAGACAGATTTATACTACTTATCTTTTCACATATGCTAGAACCATCTAACTGTAGTACCCATTTAATCATTCATAGAAAAGTAAATAAAGATCCAATAAATAGTGACATTATGTAAATACATGTTAAGCAGTTGTAACCCTCTCTTCCCGAGTCTCTGTTACCAAATTCTCATTCTGACTATTCTGATTTATAGTTTGCTTTGCAGATACTTCAAAGTATTTGGAGATACTTTGGGCTTCCCTGATAGTTCAATAGGTAAAGAATCCACTTGCAATGCAGGAGAGCCCAGTTCAATTCCTGGGTTGGAAAGATCTGTTGGAGAAGTGATAGGTACTCACTGTAGTATTCTTGGGCTTCCCTGGTGCCTCAACTGGTAAAAAATCTGCCTGCAATGTGGGAGTCCTAGGCTTGATCCCTGGAGTAGGAAGATCCCCTGGAAAAGGGAAAGGCTGCCCACTTCAGTATTCTGGCCTGGAGAATTCCATGAACTGTATAGTCCATGGGGTTGCAAAGAGATGGACACGACCGAGGTACTTCATTTGGAGATACTGGTGGCAAGTATCTCAGTGAGACCTGCTTTGTTCCCTCCTCCTGTGATGTCACAAATGGA
The DNA here is from genome assembly GCA_006408675.1 of Madoqua kirkii. Lineage (NCBI taxonomy): Eukaryota > Metazoa > Chordata > Mammalia > Artiodactyla > Bovidae > Madoqua > Madoqua kirkii. The sequence goes on from SJYC01113508.1 coordinate 4,922, forward strand.
CAGCCTCCTCTTTTCACACAGGATATCTTATTTTTCTTTCACATTGTTTTTTTAATTTATTCAAACTCATTTCTTTTTAAAGAACTCCCAGGTCTTTTCTCTTTGGCTATTCAGAAAATATTCTGCCACTAAACTTTGTTAGCAAATTTAATTTATTGACCTCTTGAATTCAAGAAAAAAGTCAACAGTCTTGGGGATTAATACTCATTTCACAATTTGACTTTGACCTGAGTTTCTTTAAATTCATTTCATTTTCAATATTATATCGTGGTTTAGATTCCTCTTGATTGCTATATCCATAACCACCTGGGCTCAAACATTTTGGTTGCTATTAAACTGTTACTGAAACAATCTTTTAAGCCTATTGTACAGAGAAGTATTTGAAAATGAACTTTATTCTTCAAAAATCCCAAATTTGCCCTAATTTGATTCTTACAATCTCTCTACTGGCCAATTTCATCATCCTTCAGTTTGATCAATTTCATCAATCCCTTATGTAAAACTGTGAAAATGCCTGTGTCTGATCAATTCATCAAGTGAGTTTTCTGAATAAACTAGAGGCTGGGATAGTCTTAAGAGTCACAAAATTAAAGCATCTACATACATGAATCACTTTGTTTTACAACTTAAGATAAATGTATCATATTTGCTGTGAATTGGTAGTTATTATACTATTGAATGGAGTGAGAATGAAATAGTTCTGTCTCACTTTTATTTGAAATTTCTAGAACTCTCAAGCAAATGCTTTGCCATATCTTAAAAGAGTCTAAACCCCTAGCACAATATTCAATAACTAAAAAACAAACAATGAAAACAAACATACACACAGACACACATAAAAACAGCTTCAGATAGAAACTGTGCCTAGTGGGGTGTTTAACAAAGTTATCAGTTTTGTACTTAAGCCACTGAAGACAAAACACAGACAACAGTATGCATGAATTGAAAAACTGTTACACAACACACTTGAAAATGTTATATTTACATGGCAACCAGCTTATTATATTTACACGAACATATGGCACAGGTTCACTAAAATCTTAAAAACAGATGGACATGAAGAATGAACTAGTAATTAACAAAGCTATATGTTGATTAAAACAGCATGTGGTTAATTTTTAAAGATCGCTGATCTTTATTAAGGATACTGAGACTGAAATCAAATATATTTGACTAACATATCAATTGGCCAGAGAGGCAGTGATAAACACTCTGGTCATTAAAATGCGATTTCAGTCTTGTTGCCACAAACCTTGATTGCATGAGACATAGTTATAGAAGTAAAATTCAAAAATCTATTAGATCTCTGAAGCTCTCTGTTTCTTGGATCTACAGAGGGGAGCTGAGCAGTCACATTATAATTTGTGAATAATAACATGCAGAGATGTATGTTATTTGAATATTGTTTCTATGTTCAGAATCATTTCAGTCAACTCAGTGCCTCCCATTGCCCTTCATCCATCCTAAAGTCACATTGTGTACTTCTCTGAGCTCTCCAAATAGACACCCTCTTGTTGCCAAGCAACCACAGATTTTCTGCAAGTGCCTGTGCCATGTGTACTTAAACTGCAGTTGGCCTTTATTTTTCCTTCAACTTTTCAGAGTTTAGAAAAATAAATATACGACAGTCAGGTAGAGCTGTGGATGTTGTGAAGGAGTGTACTAGGAAGTCAAACAATTAAAAAGAGATACACACACATATATACACATATCCCCTTTTAAAAAGCTTTTATAAATAACTAGCAATTATATATGTAATAATGTATATATGTGTCTTTATAAATAATTTAAAAATCAGTTCAAACAGGTGAAGAAAAACTGTTTCTTTTTCCTAAGATAGTAGGTATTTTGTATTTTATACAAAAGTTTTTGATAGTTATTTTGTATTTTATATCCAATAGCAAGTAAGTGGATAGCTATTCCTATGATTTTCTACCAAGCATTATAGAGCTTCATTGTGGATACACAGAATGTCAGTTCTGATGGCCAACTTATAATCGATGAGCTCTAGTTACAATCCTTTTTTCCAGATGGAGTTTTTCTAGGTTGAATGGCCTTGATTTCCAGGGACAATTATTGAAAACAGCTGCTATTAGCACCAATTTGCAAAAAGAGGATAATTTTAGAAAATAGATCAGTTATGGTTGTGTCAAAGAATGAGCCCTTGTGGAGGATTTAAAAAAATACTAAAGATTTAATCAACATTCAAGAAATAATACATCTCACTATAAATTTTCTCTCATTTAAAGTCAAATTTTTATAAATGTTTTCCTCTTTGTAAACTTTTTTATATTTTCAGGACAAAATAGGCAATTTTATTGTCATTTTGTTACATATCTCCAATGGGGTTCAGCATATGCTATCCCAAAAGATGGCACTTGGTTTGCTGAATATTGTAAGCTGAAGGAGTTTGAGAAAATAACAGAAGCAGGAAAATCAGAGTAACTTTCCCTTGCCCTATTCCCCTGAAACAGGCCACAAAATCCTCGTGTGAAAGTGGCTTTCCACCCAGAGGAGAGCAGCATCTTTCTCTCTGAAGACAATGGGACCCGGAGAAGGATCCAAACAGGCCTTCCTAAGGTTCTCCCAGATTGCTATACTTACCTCATATTCTTTGGTTATTGTATTTCTCCACAACTATCTGCTTTTTATCAAACCCAGCATAAAAACAATTTTAAACATTTCTTCTGGTCTTCATTTTTTTTAAACCTGTGTCAAGTAAAACTTTACATATATACGTGTGTGTATATATATATATATACTTTTTATCCTGCTAATCTGTCAGTTTAATTTCAGACCCACCCAGGGACCATAACAGTGTAGAAGAAACTTTTTCCTCCCCTGCGTCACTAAGTCAACTGTCTTCCATAAATATTGACTGATAATTACCACGGAGAGATTTGGAGTCTTAAGTAGACTCTTTTTCAGGAAGCTGAACCTAACTGGCTAACCTGTGAATCTGAGAGGAAATATGTATCTTCATCAAGCATGGTATAAATGGCTCTTATTGGCTAACCCAAGACCAGGAAGACTCTGGAACCATTTTGCCTTGCTCACTGTCTTGTCTTCATCACCTGCCAGCTGAGTGAACTTGAAAACCCTTTTCTTTGTTATACCTCAGTTTTCTCTCACAGTCACCCAGGGACCATAACAGTGTGAAGAAACTTTTTCCTCCCCTGCGTCACTAAGTCAACTGTCTTCCATAAATATTGACTGATAATTACCACGGAGAGATTTGGAGTCTTAAGTAGACTCTTTTTCAGGAAGCTGAACCTAACTGGCTAACCTGTGAATCTGAGAGGAAATATGTATCTTCATCAAGCATGGTATAAATGGCTCTTATTGGCTAACCCAAGACCAGGAAGACTCTGGAACCATTTTGCCTTGCTCACTGTCTTGTCTTCATCACCTGCCAGCTGAGTGAACTTGAAAACCCTTTTCTTTGTTATACCTCAGTTTTCTCTCACAGATAGAGAAGATAATAGTACCTACCTCATGATGGCTGCTGTAAAGATGAAATTAAATAGTGTAAAGTGTCCACTACCTTATACATTTAAGTAACATATAAACAGTAATTATTCAGTGAGGCTCCTTTGACTTTGTCCCTGAAGTCACTCAGCAGGCTCATGTCTCCATAATTAAAAATTTATGAATGGATGTCTCTCTTTTGTCTGTCTTCTATTGGGAACTTAACAAGACACTGCATCTCCTGGAAACTCAAAATAAATATTTTACCAATAAGAGGAGCTGAAACACTGTTACTAGCACCCAGCTTATAACCTTTGTTTTACTATTAAAGTTCAGGTTTTTTTTTTCTTTTTTGGGGTGATAGGGGGGTATTATTTTAGATGAAGAATTGGTTCATATTTAATTTGGTCATCCAAAAATGCTGAAAATGTGAAATAATTAGGAAACAGTCAGGGCCCAAGGTTGTTGGGAAAAGTCCCAAGCCAGTTCGCACTGAACTGTTAGTGATGGCATGGCTGAAAATGGAGGCAGAGCCACCATTTCAAGTATAAGAATAAGCCCCTGCTGTTTCCAGTCCTCTAATTGCCTCAGGGTCATCAATGAACCCTGTGTAAACCACTCATAAAAAAATATTCAGTGAGAACAAGAGAATCATTTCTTTAATCTTATAGAACTGCATTGCACTATATGAGTTAGCTGGTAAAGATGAGTAATTCAAGAGAGAAAGAGTGAAGAGATGCAAAATGGTGAGTAAACCTACCTCTTGACTCTTCTCAGCATACTTTCCACCTTTCTCTGCTTTTGATTAAAACTCATAGCAAAATATATAATTAAAAATCCACATTGTTGATTATTGTATTTTTAAAAGTTTAGAATATTTAACTTCTCTTTCAAGTAATGTTTTTGCCTTGGCAACTAAACTTAGAAACATATGCTTTACCCTCCATAGTGAGGGACTGAAGTCACTCAGTCATGTCCAACTCTTTGCGACCCCGTGGACTACAGCCCACCAGGCTCCTCCGTCCATGGGATTCTCCAGACAGGAATACTGGAGTGGGTTGCCATTTTCTTCTCCAGGGGGTCTGCCTGACCCAGGGATCAAATCCAAGTCTCCTGCATTGTAGGCAGATGCTTTAAACTCTGAGCTACCATATCTCTTATTTAATAGCAGTGAAAGTTCTCTTATGTCAATTACCTACAGATTTTAACCTTCTCTTGCAAGTTTTTTCTATTTAATTCAGTGTTAAAGGATGAGACTAAATTACCAATAGTTAAAAAATCAATAATTCTTAATTCAAATTTACTGAGGCAATGTCCAGATTTAATGTTTAATTTTCTTTATTTTTTCCTATCATTAAAAGCATCTGTATCCCTAAATAATTTTAAAGAATAAAATATCATTCTTCCGTTGAATTTTGATGTCCTGTATTAACTGTTAAATTTGTAGAGTAGTTTACAGAAATGTGACCTAAAAGTATGATAAATACCTTCTGACAAAGAATGCCTGAAAAATGACAGAAAAAGACTGCGATACACACACACATGCACACACACAAACACACATACATCACTTCAGTTCAGCCACTCAGTTGTCTCTGACTCTTTGCAACCCCATGAACTGCAGCACATCAGGCTTCCCTGTCCATCACCAACTCCCAAAGTTCACCCAAACCCGTGTCCATTGAGTTGGTGATGCCATCCAGCCATCTCATCCTCTGTTGTCCCCTTCTCCTCCTGCCCTCAATCTTTTCCAGCATCAGGGTCTTTTCAAATAAGTCAGCTCTTCGCATCATGTGGCCAAAGTATTGGAGTTTCAGCTTCAGCATCAGTCCTTCTAATGAATATCCAAGACTGATTTCCTTTAGAATGGACTGGTTGGATCTCCTTGCAGCCCAAGAGACTCTCAAGAGTCTCCTCCAACACCACAGTTCAAAAGCATCAATTCTATGGCACTCAGCTGTCTTCATAGTCCAACTCTCACATCCATACATGACCACTGGAAAACCATAGCCTTGACTATATGGACCTTTGTTGACAAAGCAATGTCTCTACTTTTCAATATGCTATCTAAGTTGGTCAGAACTTTCCTTCCAAGGAGTAAGCATCTTTTAATTTCATGGCTGCAATCACCATCTGCTGTGATTTTAGAATCCCCCAAAATAAAGCCTAACACTGTTTCCACTGTTTCCCCGTCTATGTCCCATGAAGTGATGGAACCAAATGCCATGATCTTAGTTTTCTGAATGTAGAGTTTTAAACCAGCTTTTCCCCTCTCCTCTTTCACTTTCATCAAGAGGCTCTTTA